>PVKM010015279.1:0-28084 GCA_004027735.1 Carollia perspicillata | reverse complement strand
ACAACCACCAGCCCTGCAGTCTGGGTGTAGGCCTCTCCCTAGGGGAGTCCTGGACCAGTGACAGTGGAGTCCTTCATGGCAGGTGCCCTTGTACTACATCGCTGAAAGGTGCTCCCCAACAAATGGCTTAACTGTTCCCAAGCACAGAAGTTTCCCTTCCACTGTGGATGTGCCTTGTGTATAAAGCTCCCTATTGGATGCTCAGAGATGGTCCGTTGACCATCACCTGAATTTAAAGCAGGCCATTTGGCACAGCTTCCTTTTGTTGCCATCAACAGAGTTATTTGGGGGGGGGGAGCAGGGATGGTGGCACCCATAGTCCTCGAGAAGAACCGTGTGTCTGGCTGGGAAAGCAATGAAGCCTGCAGGTCACATCCTGCACTTCGGCCTCATCCTGGATCTCAAGAAAATACCTGTCATGTTTGATGTCACTCACTCAGTGAGATGTTTTCATTCAAACCGGGCAGGCTGCGGTGACGGTCTCCTGGTGATGCAGGCCTGTCGGGGGACCCAGCGGAGCCTCCGCTTGCCCATGTGGTCTTTGCCTTGACACAAGAGCGCTAGTCTGGCAGAGGCTGCGGAAACCAGGTTTGCAACTTAAAGCTGATTTTGCCCAGAAGTAATCAGTTCATTAGCTGTGAGCACACGAGCTCATTAAAGGGGGAGGCGGAAGATGCAAATCAGTGGCCTGTGTAAGTCCATCACAAATCAGAAGGCAGTGGAAATGGTCTGGTTCCAACATCCTGCCTGCCCAACACCTTCGTCAACCAGAGGTTTCTCCAGAGGTTTCTGACAGCCCGGCAGTCCCCGGGAGTCGGCGCATCGAAAGGCACCGGGAACCACAGGGATGGTGCGTGGGAGGAGGGAGGGCCGAGGGATCCATCCACCTACCCTTCACGGAGTGCTCGCCAGGAGGAGGCCTCACACGGGGCGTTTCTACCTTCGCGATCTAGGACAACGTCCCCAGCAGTGAGCGAGAGCTTTCCGCGCGTGGGGACAGAAGCTGAGCATTGGTCTCAGTGGTCTCAATTGGAACCAGTGGTCTCAATTGGAACCAATGGTCTCGCCGAGTCAACACAGAGCTGCGTCTGTGTGAGCCCACAGACCAGCACCTTTTCTATCGCCTCAGCGAATTGTCGAGCAAAACATGGAGGTTCGCAGCCCCAAGATCAGCACTGGTCCCTTGATCATTTAATCTTGGACATGTTTGGAAGCTTTTCTGGTTAATGCTCTATGAGCTGCAGTTTGCAAATGTTTATTTACAAGGGCCGAACCAACTTTGCCATTTGCAAGTCCTGAACTAAGGGAGCATTGGCTTTCTCTTGGAATAGTTACAGTGACGTACCAATAGCCCTCCATCTCATGTTCGAAATATCAAGTCTCCTAGACCAAAGCTCGAATGGTAGATGGCACACGGTATGATGGGCAAAGAGAATGGCCCGGGGGGCTCAGAGAATGTGGGCAGATGCTGGGGTTTCAAGTCCCTGTCTGTCACTGAAGGGCCCTCGGACCCTGGGCAAGACCAGCTATTTCTCTGAGCTCTGGTTCTCTCAGTAAGAAAAACAAGAAACCAAATGAGGTCCCTGAAGTCGTCTCTGGTTCGGACACCTTCTGAGTCCCGGAGTCTGACCCACCATCCACAGCGTGAGTCCCAGTGGAAGATGACAGGTGAAGTCCAGGGTCAGGGAGGAGAGCCCCCTGAGTCCTGGCCCCTGAACCGTGTGCACCCCCTCAGAGGAGAGACCCCAAAGGAGGAGGACAGAGTCGTCCTGCATGATGCATTTTGGTACCCGCTGCTGTCAGTCTACGCTGGTGGTGGCACCCAGGAAATGAAGTCCCCTCTGCAGTGAGAAGAGGCGTTCTCCTGGGGCTGAGGCCAGGGGTATCCATGGATGGGGGGGATGAGAAGACGACACCGGGAAAGGGACAGACAGGGTTCCAGCGTCAAGAACAGTCGAAGAGTGACATGCAGACTCCAGCACAAGCAGCGCCTTCGTTCCTTCTGTCCTCACGCGCTCGCCCATTCGTCATTCCGTCGCTCGTCCGTTCATCTGCTCACTTATCCCCTCATTCAGCTTGTGGTCTATAAGGACATCGTGCCAGGCCCAGGAAGTCCAACAGTGAGTGAGAATAAGCACAGCCCCGCCGTCACAGAAGGTGCGGCGCAATGGGGCAGAGTCTTGTCTTCAGGGACCGTTGTCTACAAAAGGAACATTTGAAAGCTCAGCCTATGGTTGGCGGAAGACAAAGTTGGCATCTGTAAGCGCCGGGGGAACGTGATTCTAATCTACCCCCCAACCCTCACATCCTCCCTCTGACACTGTGGGTATTAAAAGCCCAATGAACTTGGAGAGTTGAAACCTTGGACTTGGTTTTGCCCCTTTTTAACTGAATATCTTGACGCTCACTTACACTAACCTCTAACAGATGAACGATCAGGCCCTCCTAGCTTGTCTCAGAGAGAGTGAGAAGCACATTTTTCAAAAAAGGAGGCAACCATCCATACGCCATTAGTTTACGAGTGATGATGAACCCCCGGCATGACTGCTAAGTCTGTGATCATGACTTGCCTGCAGCGGGTCTCGGAGGAACTTCCCGAACCTTGGGCTCCAGAGCGCCTGCTTCCCTGTGTCCAGGCAGCAGCCCGGGCCTGGATTTCGTCAGGCCAGGTGTTGGCCAAGCAGCTGGAGACTGTTGCCACACAGGAAAACTCGCCTGCGCGGGGAGGCTCCCTCCCTCCCTCTGGGAAAGCCACTGGGAAAGTGCCTGGTAGACCCCCAGGCCTGCGGGAAGCCCAGCTCCAAAGCCTGGGCACACGGCCAGAAGCTGAAGATCACAGGAACAGGTCAGAAACCACGGCTCCAGATGGGAGGAGGTGATGAGGACCCACAGACTACCGTGGATGGACTTGGAAGGCTGAAAGCTACACTGCTTGCAAGCGAGCGGCACGGCTCGTATTGAACTTGGGAAGCCCAGGGCTGGGTCAGGAACAGTGCGCTCTCCATCCCTGGGCACGGGCTGCTTGTCCGACGACAGACGGGGCTGTTTCTTGGTAAATGCCGGGTTCCGGGGGATTGCAATTGGACAATTCCACCCAGTGCAGCCCATATTCCCAGATTCTGGGTGAGAAATGGAGCCAAGTCAGTGGTGCCTTCCTCTGCTCAGCCCACCAAAAGCCCAGGCTGCCTGGAATGCAAGGTCATAACCCCTCCTCCAGAATATGGCAACCTCTGAGTGCTGCAGAGAAAACACCCAGCTCCCTGATGAAACTCCACGGACTGAATTCAGCATGACATCCCTTGGAAGTGTGACTCTCCAGAGGGGACTGACCCTTGCCAACGTCTCTCCAGACACCAGCTCTGCTGCTGTCCTCACTGCTGGTCTGTCGTGATGCCTCTGGACCCGCAAGCAATGGAAACAAAAAAGTGCTGTTGACCATCTCTCTGGCTAAAGATTCGGGGGAGTGGCGTGTATTTTCCGTGCAGCCACGGTCAGCGCAAAGGGAAAAAGGCGAAGAACAGCTGACCCGCCACCATCGGGGGTGGAGGGGCGAATTGTTTACGAAACACAGACAGAGCTCCAGCCGGGCCCGGGGCTGGGCAGAGCGCGGCGGACTCTTTTGTTCTCGCAGCTGGCCTTCGGAATTGCTCAGAGCCAGCGCAGTAAATAATCCCGCTACTGTCTGCCTGTGTCAGAGACAGACAGAAGGTGCATTTGGCCCGCGTCCAAACACCACAAGGGCCACTCATAGTCACAGTGTCCAATTACTGCTGGCTTGACTATAAAATGCACTTTTTTTTTTGCTAAGCTAATTTAAGAATGGGTAGTCTTAATGGGCCAGGCACAAAGCGGGGTTTTGCTGCATCTTTCAATAGGGGAAAATAAAGTTATGCTCAGAACAGAAACCAAACTGGCCTGGGGTGGAGGTTGTCCAAACAGCGATCTATGGACAGAGGGGGCACTGTGTTTGGCTACCCCTTGAAGAAGAAGAGAAAAATTGAATCGACTCAGGTCTGAGGTTTCTTGCAGGGTATATCCACGATGTCGAAGAGAGTTGATAAGGAGCAAGGGGAAAATCAGAGAATCGGACAGCTCTGGCCATTTGCACAGACAGCCACAGGATATGGGGGGTGACCCCGTCTCTCACGGAGTAGATGACCATGACCATGACTATGAGGATGATGATAAGAGGGAGTGTCTGATGTGTTCGTACTACTTGCCGGGCCCTGGGATAAGCGTGTGTCTCCTTCAACGTTCCTTGCCACCCTCTAGGGGCTGCCGATGTTGGGCAGATGAGGGGTGGCTGGGGTTTACGGAGTTCAGGTGTCTCACTGCAGCCCCACCTGGTTGGTGAGGTGGATATGAGGATCTGGAAAGTTCATCTGGCTTGAGAGCCCATGCCTTTGAAATTACTGTGAAGTACTTTCTCAGGTTCCCATGGGCTCCCAGCCTTGCAGGCTACACTGGGCGTCCAAGGGCCTGTTTTCGTGTCCGGACCTGCTCGGGCCCTGGGACGGTCACCACCACTTGGTGGTGGCCTGGGGACAGGGCCATCCCTCAGGAAGAAGCAGTGCAGAATCCAGGCAGTGCCGCTCCCCGACAGGGGGTTCACCCCAGCCTCTGCGGGCTCTGCTCCGCCCCAGAGGTCACTTCTCTGCCTGCACTTGTCCTTGGAAATACTCAGGTCTAGTGTCTTCTACCGACAGGGCTTCCGTGGCCAGTCATTTTCAATACTCTTGCTTTGTCCACCACCTCCCCGAAAGGGAAGCTTTAATGTGTGCTTTGGCTAAAGAAAGAATGAGGGGAAAGGTCCTATTACATGAAACAGAAAGAAAAGCAAAGGAGCTTTGGGACCCTCTTTCTCCAACCACACACCTGCCATTTGCACACTAAAACGCCAGAAAAATGAACCCAGGATCTCGATTGGAGAACGTCACACAGCAGTGCCCCACCTTGTTCTTCCCCTCCCTGTAGGGGGAAGTCCAATGTGTCTTTCAGATATGTCCACCCCCAAATTCAGAGAGTTCTTAAACACACATGCCCCTGACACAGCATGGTTACCAGTCACAGCGATAAATCCTTGATAGACTCAGTGACGGCCGGCTCGACCACCAACTCTTTCATCCTGCGGGGTCTCACTGAGCTTTGCATTGGAAGAGAGACCAAAAAGCCACGTTGGGGTGACAAGGAGAGATGGAAAGGAAGCACCATGGCTTCCGATTTGCCAGTCTGCAACCCAGAAAACACAGCCAATCATCCATCAAGAAAAATGAGGACATTCTGGGGGGATCTTTGAATCCTGAAAAGATATGCATGCTTTGGAGAAAAGTGACGTCTCAATTCTTAAGGTCAACTTTTCAAAGAGGTACATTTGGATGCAGCCAGCAGTGATCCTTGTGAGTTACTGACTGCTGGGTTGTCCTATATCCGAGAGTGAGGGGGGACTCTGAAAACATCCACCTTCTACAGGACAGCTGTGGGTGTGGATCTGCACGGGGCACTGTTCAGCGACTGACAGCTGGGCTGCAGACACTGCAGGAGAGCTGGCCGGACTCCCCGGTGGCCTCCTCTCCCCAGTTCCCTGAAAGCAGCAAGACCCACTTCTGCCTCTCCTTCACCTCGTTGTAATCCCAAAGGCTTTCCCAAAGGCCCCTGTGAGGTCAGCTTGGACCCAATGTGTGTTCATTTTAATCAATAATCTTTATCCACCGAAAGCCAGGCAGATCTCTTAACTCTACGCAAAAGCGGGTCACGGTAGCTTGGTTTTTCCTGAAGAACCCCAGCACTTAGGTATGCATCAACTCATTCCTTCAATGAAAATACTGGGAACCCAACATGCACTTGGCCCTGAGGATGCCCAGACCAACAAGGTGGGCATCCACCTCAAGGAAATATTGTGCAAAGAAGGAGAGGAACTGTCATTTGAACACGTGGTAAGCACTCCGAAAGGACAGTGGCAGAGCACCCGTACCAGTCTACAGGGGACCGAGGAGGTCTCCCAGAAGCAAGCTCAAAGCAACTTCAAGTCACCCGAGAAGAGGTACAGAGCATGTGTAGACGAGGGTGCATGCGTCTGTCCAGGAGGGAGGCATGGAAACGCATCCCATAAAAGGCAAATTCTTTGTAAACACAGCTCTGATGATGTAGGCATGTCTATTGTTCTGAATGGCGGCATCCAAACAATGATGAAAAAGACATCTTTGATATCACGGTAAAAAGCAAGATGGATATACAAAAGCTGAAAGCAAGTCCCACAAAAGACTTAAAAGTGTGTGAGCTACCATCCTAGTTGTCGTTCTTGTAAAGCAATGACAACTCCGATAGGGAGAGCTTCCTTTCTTCCTGGAAGGAAGGGAACATTGAATCATGGGAAGCTCCAAGACAGCATCATTAAGACCAAAATTGCATGAGGCTGACAGCAGTATATGCCTAAATGGTTTCTAGACCAGCTCATACTGCCTTCAAGAATGACAACCTGACAAGGAGGAGGGTATTGTCATCTCTGTATCCAGAAGAGCTTTTGAACCATCTCAAGACCTTGACCAAGGGGCCAATGCTTTTGCAGAGACATTGATAGGAATTCAGAGCATCTCCTCCAACTTATGGTTGACCAGCCCCAGTGTAACTTATGTCTTGCTGTGTAACAAATCACCACAATCTTATCACTTAAAACAATAAACATTAATTACATCACAGTTTCTGTGGGTTAAGAATCCAGGATCTGTCATGAGATTTTAAGCAATAATCAGCTGGGGCTGAGGCCCCCTCAAGGTTTGAAGGGGGAAGAATTCATGTTCAAACCAACTCATTGGCTATTGGCCAGCCTCAGAAGGTCTGCTTCCAATTATGTCCTGTCGTGGATGGAAAGCCTCCGTTCCCGGCCACATGGACCCCTCCATCAGCCATCTGGGAATTCTTATGACATAGAGTATGGCTTCCCTGATGCCTGGACTTCCTTCTCTATGACAGATGGCTTATTCTAGGGTAAGAAAGGAAGGAGAGAGGAGACGAAGCTCAGCGTGTCAGCAGCAGCCTTTTTATATATGTGCATCTATACCTTTATGACATCCCGTCACATCTGGCGTGTTCTATTTCATAAATGGCATCAGAGTCTAGTCCATGTACATGGAGAGGGGTAATACTCAACTCTGAAGGGGAAAAGTATCGAAGAGTTTGAGGACATATCCTTAAAGCTACCATACTGCTCTTCATGGTGTAGACAAACTACTCATTTGCATAAACATTAATTGGGCATCTTTTATACTCTAGGAATTATAGGAGAAGATTATCAGAGGACCTGGCATAGAGGTAGCACCACGTAAAGGTCTGAAGAATTAACGATAGCATTCATTTATGATAAAGTAGAATAAATATGCAATGATGAGAAAATAGGACCTCCACCCTGAATGACGCCAAAGCAATGTGAACTGAAAATGCTAATTCATGCCTGCTGGGGGTTTACTGAGGTAGCTCCAAGACTTTTGAAATTCTAGACCAAGGGTTGGCAAGCTTAATCTTAAAGGGCCAGAGAGTGAATATTTTCTTTTTTATGGTCCACACACTCTGTGTCACAGCTACTCAACTCTGCCACTATGGCCCAGAAAGCAGCCACAGACAAAACATGAATGAGAGAGTATGGCTGCGCTCTAATAAAACTTTATTTACAAAAACAGGTGGCTGCTCTGTGGGCCATTTGCTCACCACTGTCTGACTGTGCGCTTCCTAAAGCCTCCGGACGCTGAACTCCGTGAGAGCGGGCCTGCCTTACTTGCCTTTGGACCCCTATACCCGGCACGGCGTGCAAATGAGCAGGCAGGCACAATCGTTGCACCTACATGAATGACTAGATTGATGCTCCAGGAAGCGCTGAAACATAGCTTCCGCATAGGAAAATCTTTATTTGAAAATTTAGACTGGACGTTTGGAAGATAACGTGCCCTTTGAGCAGCTTCAGTTCGCTGACCTAGCTGTCAGTCTTGCCCGCACGGCCCCAGGCTTCGCCGGGATGCCGTGGCCTCCTCGCGCCACAGCCCTGTCATGCCTAAATTACTGACACAATAGACCGCTGTAGCTCCTTTGGACTCATTAGGCTTAATTATGTCAAGGTCTCATTGAGGACTCTTTAAATCTGAAGATTCGTGAGATAATAAAATATAATAGCTCCTCCGGAGCCATAAAGGTCTCTTTATGTCATGGGCTATTTGGAGCTTCCATATTCCATAAGATTAATATCACAATACTGTAAAAATGACAACAATTACCACACCCTCCGTGTCTAGCAAGTGTAATGTAATCATCAGGATTTAGATAGGCCCACGCGCATTCGCTCTTGCGGTCTTTGCCAAGGAGGAAAAGTGAAGGGTTGTGTGACTTCCGTTGGCCACTCTCACGTCACACCCCCTTCCCGGTGCGCAGATCCCTCTGCCTCTGTGCACGACTCTGTCTTGGGTCCGACACAGCTTCCCGGGACAAAGCTCCGTGGCTCCTCACCCGGGGAAGGCATGCCAAAGTCAGTCCACTGACTCTGCCATCCCTGTCCCTCTGTCCCTGTGTGTGCGTTTAGGTCCCGGGCATGCAACAGGCTGTACGTGACTGAAGAAGAATCATCAACCTAGAAAAGAAATTACGAACAGCGGTCATTTTCCAAGGCTGTCTCAGAAAAATGCTAATAATGAATTGTAACAGAAATAATGAATTTTTGCAATGTAAGAGACAGAAAATAGAACTATTGTTATATTGTCTAAGAGAGATAATTTTAAAAATAACCAAGTTCAAGGATAAATGGTTGCTGTAAGAGGAAGCAGGGAGTAGATGGCTAATTTGCTGCTTGAAAATTGAAATATGTTAAATTATAAAAGGTATAGCAATTGTTCAATAAGTATTTAAAAAGCAGAAACAGGAAATTTATACGCAATGCTCCCCAACCTAACCCCATGGCAGTCATTTGGCTGGCGTGGAGGAAAGACTTCGAGATGGTCTCCATTCCCCCTGCCCTCCGGTTTATGCTCTTGCAGAGTTCTTTCTGTCTGTTGACGAGGGTGGTCAGGACCTGTGACTTGCTCCTAATCGATGGAATATGGTGAAAGTAACAGGGTGTCAAGCCCATGATTGTGCTAACATCACATGGCAAAGGTGAAGAGACGCCATTTCTATGATTATGTTGCATTCAATGGCAAAGGTGGTGGAAAGTCACTCTCATGATCACATCACATCCTTTAAGACCCTGTTTTACTAGAATACTCACTATACTGTCCCTCTCTCTTTTTGAGGACGCTAAAAATGCCACCTGTTATGAGCCCTTCGGCAACGAGGAAAATGCAGTCTGCCACCGCTGACTGAGCTTTGAACCAGACCCGCCTCCAGCTGAGCCTCCAGATGAAAACTCGCCCCTACCCAACACCTGATTCCAGAGGGCCACGCGAGCTAGCTGTGTCCGGACTCTTGACCCGCACACCTGCAGAGACAAGTGTGTGTGACATTTTAAGCTGCTAACTCTTTAGCAATAAGAGCATTGTATGCTAAGGGGCTTTATTGGCTCCAATCATGTTTTTTATCTGAAAATTAGAATCATGATGCCAGAAAATGTTTTCTATAGCGACACTATTTGTGTGTATGTGTGTGTGGAATGTTAGAGCTCATGATATCATATTTTTGCTTTAGAACATAAATCTCCTGGGGAGAAGGATTTTTGTCTGTCTTGTGTACTAGTATATCCAGAATGCCTACCGCCATGTCCGGTACTTTTTAGGTGAAAAACACAGTTATTCTAGAGCATGAATCATATTTCAATATGTGAATATACCATGTTTAACTTGCCTAATAAACAGATGACTTGTTTCTAATTCATTTGCTAGTTCTATATGGCATGATAAATGTACTCACTCATGTAACATGAGCCACTTGCATATCATTTTCTTATGATATATATAACAAAAGTATGATTAAGTTCCATGAGAACAGAAATTGTTTCCATGATCAAAGTTGCAGCTCCAGCACAGTGCCTAACATATGATATTGACTAAAAAAACTATGGTAAATGAATAAATAAGTTATTTTTTCTTGCTCTTAATTGATGTGGTTTTCAGACCCCATTTATTTATACATTATTAAAATCACTTATCAGTGTCATTGTCATTGTGTGATAGTATAATTATACTGTACCTTTCCCAGCACTGAGTATTAAAACGTTAGCAAATAGTCAATTAACAGACAAGAAAACATGCATACTTATTTTACATCATTTTTTTTTGGTTACCAGAAGGCTTAGTTAGCATTTATCCTTATGCTTCTTCAGCAGTTGAATTTTTCTCTTTGGTGAATGATTCTTCATGTTGTAGCACTTTTATATATTGAGATTTCAATGTTTTACTGATTTATTAATTTTCATAAACTCTTTATGTAATACTGACATTTATCATAGTTCTGCCATGTTTACTACAAATACATTTGTTTCTGGCCACTTTCAAGGACTTTGGGTATTGATGATGGTATAGATTTTAATTAGGTTTAATTTCCCCAAAATATATGAGCTACTCATTTCCTCAATAATGTATATGAAGCTAGTAACAGAGCCTCAATCACATGAACCAAAATCTCACAGAATTGTAAGTAGAAATGGATAAACCCGGAATGATAGTTGAAATCTTTAACACTGAACTCTCACTAATAGATAAAACAAGTTTAAAAAATTGCTAAGCATATAGAAAACCTAAATAACACCAGCAACTCATTTTATATCATTAATAATTATAGAACATTCCAGTCAGCAACAGCCAAATATACTTATTCATCTTCAAGTAAACAAGAAATATCCATCAAGATAGACTGTATGCTAGGGCCATAAAACAAGCCTCTGCAAATTTGGAGTTTTCTATCTAATCACCATAAAATTCAGTTAGAACCCTGGCTGGTATAGCTCAGTGGATTGAGCATGGGCTGCAAACCAAAGCGTCACCAGTTTGATTCCCAGTCAGGGCACATGCCTGGGTTGCATGCCAGGTTTCCAGTGAGGACCGTGTGAGAGGCAACCACACATTGATATTTCTATCCCTCTCTTTCTCCCTCCCTCCTCCTCTCTCTAAATAAATAAATAAAATTAAGTTAGAAACCTTACTGGCAAGATATCTTTAAAAAATTCAAATAAGTCAAAATTAGACAAAACATTTCTAAATAAAACATGGATCAAACTAACTCCTATATTTCTCAAAATATCCAAAAAACTTAAGAAGAAAGAAACCTCCCAAACTCTTTTACAAGGCCAGTATTATCCAAGTCTCAAAACCAGGTAAAAACACAACAAAGAAAGAAAACTACAGGCTAATATCTCTAATGAACATAGAAGTTAAAATCTTCAACAAAATATTGTTAATCCAGATTCAGCAATACACTAAAAAAATCATACACCATGATCAAGTGGGATTCATCCCAGGGATGCAAGGATGGTATAATATTTGCAAATCAATAAATGTAATACAGCACATAAAAAAATGAAAGACGAAAATCATATGATCGTATCAGTAGATCTTGAAAAAGCATTTGATAAAATCCAGCACCCATTTATGATAAAAACACTCAGCAATGTGGGGATATAGGGAGCATACAAGGGAATGAAGGCCATATTCGAGAAACCTGCAGCCAACATCATACTCAACAGGCAAAAACTAAAAGCCTTCCCCTTAAGATCAGGAACATGACAAGGGTGTCTGCTTTCACCACTCTTATTCAAAGTAGTAGTGTCTGCTTTCACCACTCTAGCCACAGTGATCAGACAAGAAAAATGAATAAAAGGCATCCAAATGGGAAAGGAAGAAGTAAAACTGTCATTATTTGCAGAAGACATAATAGTGTACATAGAAAAGTTAATACTCTACACCAAAAAATTATTCAACCTAATAAGTGTATTTGGCAAAATAGCAGGATACAAAGTCAATATTCAGAAATTGAGGACATTTCTGTACACCAACAATGAAATATCAGAAACATAAACTAGGAAGAAATCCCACCTATTATAGCAACAAGAAAAATAAAGTACCTAGGAATAAACTTAACCAAGAAGATAAAAGCTCTGTACTCAGAAAACTACAGAACACTGAAGAAAAAAATTAAGGAAGATATAAATAAATGGAAGCATACACCATGTTCATGGATTGGAAGAATTAACATCATTAAAATGTCCATACTACCCAAAGTGATCGATAGATTAAGTGCAATTCCTATTAAAATACCAATGGCATATTTCACAGACCTAGAACAAATATTTCAAAAATTTATAGGGAACCAAGAAAGGCCCCAAATAACCACAGCAATCCTGAGAAAGAACAAAGTAGGAAAGATCACAATACTTGATATCAAACACACTACAGGGTCACTGTGTTCAAAACAGTCTGGTACTTGCATAACAACAGACACATAGATCAATGGAAGAGAATAGAGAGCCCAGAACTAAATCCATGTCTCCATGGTCAATTAATATTTGACAAAGGGGGCATGAGCATGCAATGGAATAAAAATAGCTTCTTTAATAAACGGTGTTGGGAAAGCTGGACTGATACATGCAAGATGAAACTAAACCACCAACTTACACCATACAACAGAATAAGCACAAAACAGATAAAAGACTTCATTATAAGTCATAACACTGTAACAATCCTAGAGGAAAACATAGGCAGTAAAATTTCAGATTTCCCACACAACGATACTTTTGCCATTATATCTCCTAGAGCAAGGGAAATAAAGGAAAAAATAAACAAATGAAACTACATCCAATTAAAAAGCTTCTGCACAGATAAAGAAATCATCATCAAAACGAAAAGGAAATCAGTGTATGGGAGAACATATTTGCCAATGATACCTCGGACAAGAGTTTGATCTCAAAAATATATTAAGAACTCATACAACTCAATACCAGGAAGACAAACAATCCAATTAAAAGATGAGCAAAGGATCTGAATATACACTTCAAGGAGGACATACAGATCACCCACAGACAAAATGAAAGGATGCTCAATATCACTAGCCATCAGAAAGATGAAAATTAAAACCACAATGAGATATTACCTCACACCAGTCAGAACGACCATCATTAATCAACAAATGACAAGTGTCGGTGAGAATGTGGGGAAAAGGGAACCCTAGTGCACTGCTGGTGGGAATGCAGACTGGTGCAGTCACTGTGGAAAACAGTATGGACATACCTCAAAAAACTAAAAATGGAACTGCCTTTTGACCCAGGGATTCCAGTGCTGAGAATATACCCCAAGAATCCTGAGGCACCAATTCAAAAGAACTTATGCACTTCTATATTCATAGCAGTGCCATTTACAATAGCCAAGTGCTAGAAACGGCCTAAGTGTCCATCAGCAAATGAGTGGATCAAAATACTGTGGTACATGTACACAATCAAATACTACGCAGCAGAAAGGAACTCCTACCTTTCACGACAGCATGGATGGAACTAGAGAATATTTTGCTAAGTGAAATAAGCCAGTCTCTGAAAGACAAATACCATATGATCTCACCTATAAGAGGAACATAATGAACAATACAAACCAGCAAGCAAAATAGAACCAGAAGCATGGAAACAAGGAACAGATTGACAGAACCAGAGAGGAGGGATGAGGGAGATACTGACGGAAAAAAGGGGAAGGGACTAGTCAGAGAGCATGTGTGAATAACCCATGGACATGGATGACAGGATGGGGAATGACTGTGGGAGCGGTGGGTGGGATGGGCAGAGGAGGGCCAAGGGGAAAAATCGGGACAACTATAATAGAATAACAATAAAATACTTAGTAAAATAAGAAAAAAGAAAAAAAACTGGTCAAAAACTAATCATAAATAATTAGAAAATATTTTAAAATACTAAAATAAAATCACAGCATATCAAAACTTTTGGGATTCAGTTTAAAGAGATCTTAGAAAAAATGCACAGCATTAAATACTTAATCTTGCAAAAAAAGATTCAAAACCAGTGTTCTAAGTTTCCATGGTAAGAAGGTAGAAGAAGAAAGTATAAGAAAGTGAAAAACAAATGAGTTAAAGTGAAAAATAATAAAAGACTGCAAAAATCAATAAAATAGAATAACGACAAATGATAAAATAAATCAGTAAAACAAAAAAATTAATAAAATTGAGAAAACTCTAGCTAGTTTGATCAACCAAAAAAAAGCAAAGGCAGGAATGAATCAACAAATTTCGGAAATGAAAAAGGAGAATTTACTGCAGATTCAATAGACATTAAAAAGACAGTAAAGGAATAGTGTAAACAACCTTATGCTTATAAATTTCTTGAGTGGCACAAATTACCAAAATTGACCCAAGATAAAATAGAAAATACACATAGCCCTATATCTATTTAAAAGGATAAATTTGTCATTAGAAACTGTTCCACACACAAAATATTGTGGCCCAGATGGCTTCACTGAGTAACTTTGTCTCACATATAATGAAGAAATGGTAGATATATACTTAAGTTCCTCCAGAAAAGTAAAAAAACATTTATCTAAATTCATTTACTAGAGCTAGGTTAAACTTACTACCACAACCAGAAAAAAACAGACATTACTATAGATTAACATCTCTTGATTATAGATAAAAGAATCATTCAAAAATATTAGAAACTATATTTGCACACATACAATAAAGTACATTTATAATAGTATATTTATATTATTACATGATATTGTATATGCATAAATTATCGATGGAAAACATCACAAAATACAGTAAACCCAAAAATGCAATGTTGGTTTAACAGTAAAATCAAAGAATAAAATTGACTATATCAATTGACTAAGCATAAAAAAATACAATCATTCAATGTGGAAAAAACATTTGTGATATTTCAATACTCATTTAGGCTAAAAATTTTTTTATCGAACTAGCAACTGAAGGGAATATTCTCAATTTGATAAAGGGTACCTGTAGCTAAGATTATAACTAATCCTAAAAGACTATGATAGGGAACAAAACAACGATGCCCACTCTCACCATTTCACTTAACATTGTACTAGGATTGTTTCTAGGGCAATAATGGGAAGACAAAAATAAAATGTGTCCAAGTTGTAAACAAGATATTAAACTGTCTTTATTTGCCAATAGCACCATAGAAAATCCTATGGTATCTACAAAAAACTGTTGTGGATAAGAGAGTACAGAAAGGTTAATTTGCAAAACTTCATTTGTTTCTATATTATAACAACAAACAATTAGAAATTGACATAAAAATACTGTTCTTAAGAGCATTCCAAACCACAAAATAAACAGAGATACCTTTAACAACATACATGCAAGGCCTACCCACTAAAAGCTGTAAAGTACTGCTGCGAAGAATAAGGAAATGGTAAATAAATGGAAAATGATGCCATGCTTATGACAATATCAGTTCCTTTCAAATTGATTTGTGGATTCAACACAATTCAAACAAAATCCCAGCAAGCGATTTTGTAGAAATTCACAAGCCACTTCTAATATTTCCATGGGAATGCAATAAACCTGGAGTAGCCAACAACTGTGGAGGAAGAAGAACCCAGTCGGATGAGTGACACCCCTGATTTTAAGACTCGTTATGAAACTACCGTCACCAACATAGTACAATATTGTCATGAATAGAATGTTTGAAAAATGTACCAAAACAATCCAATGGGGGCAATTCTGTTTGACAAAGGGTAAGGGAACACCTGGAATTCTGATATATTGCTGATGGAAATATAAAATGATATGCATGCTTTGGAAAATTTTTGCATTTTATGTAAATTTTAAACTGCTGTTACTATATGAGCTGGCAATTTTACTTCTACCCATTTACCCAAAACAAAGGAAAACATGTGTCCCCACAAAATTGTGTACAGAAATGGTCATAGGAGATTTGTCCTAGCTCCAAATCGGAGTCAGCTCAAACACATCCAAATAAACGTGTGGAAGCTACACAGTGGAATATTGCTCAGCACTCAAAAGGAATAAATGAGCAAGACCTGCAGCAATGTGAGTGAATCTTACCCTCATGTTGCTGAGCACAGAAGAATAAACACAGAAATGACCATGACCTTGGCGGAGCTCTCAAGGACCGCACGTTGTCCTGGGAAAGATCGTCGTGTAAGCAGGACGAAAATAGTCCCAAATGGTGAGCACTGACACTGAGAGACGCCTGGTTCCAAGAACATTCATGAGAGAGCTGCTGATTTAACCTGGGGTTAGGTGGGATGTTGAAGAAGGAGGAAGTTTCTTGGTGAAGAAAACACCGAGGCTCTTCCCTGTAGGCAGCAGCCCGGAGGCACAGCCAACAACTAACTCTAAGGATTCCTGGTCTCTGCCTTCCTTCCGGCTGCTCTCTGCGGGCATCCAAAAAGGCCCAGGCTTTTCCCACCCCCAGGCCTGCTGACCTGCTGCTCATTCACTATTCAGCAAATGTGTAACAAGATCGTGTCATGAACCAAGTGATCCCCCATTGAAATGGAAGTTAGCACAGGCCCCTGGTCTTATGAATCTCATGTTCTCGTGGAGGGAGGCAGAAATATACACGGAAGCAAATAAGCACAATACTTTCGGGTCAACATGAACGCTGTGAAGATAATAATGAAAGGCTGACAGTAGAAACAAAGAAAATATCTCAACAATTTCATATTGGTCCCATGTTGAAATTGTAACAGTGTGGATATATTAGGTTAAATAAAATAGTATTAGCATTAATTTCAGGTCCTTCTATTTACTTTTTTAAATGAGACTTCTGGAGGATGGTGGATGACGTGTGGGGTCACTCTATGCTTCTGCAGGACAGTGCTGTCCTAGCATGGTGGTTAGGAATGTGTCCCCCAGGCCTGTCCTGCGTGAAGCCTACCTAGCCTGCAGATTTCATGATCCAGGGAGCCATTATTTCATTTTCTGTCTCTTCCAAGGTCAGGAAGCCCTGTGGTCACAGGGGCTATTGGAGCGTGGGGGAAGTGGTGGGAAGATCCGTGTACGTGGAGGATGGGCCACAAGAAGACATTGACTTTCAAGACCAGAGGACATGAGACCATCTGATAACAACGAGCAACACCTGCAGGGTCTTCTGCAGGGAGCAGCCTCCGCAGGGCACTGACACAGGACGATGAGACTGTGTTCCCGGATGGTCGCTGTTCAAGTCGGGAAGGAAGGCTGCCCGGGGGGCCTTGAAGGTTCCGATGGAACCGCGTCGGTAAGGACGTGTTCCTCCTGCAAGCGCTGTGCATTCGGTCTTGGACACAGATGCCCGCCGGAGAACTGACCGCCAGTGCTCGAAAGCACGCACATTTTACCTCGGAATCTGCTCGGTATTCACATGTCAGTAATGTTTCCTTGTCATTTTTAAAAACACTAGTTGTTTAAATAGAATGTCTTCTACATTTTTCTGAATGCTTGAATTAGTTCACAATAAAAGTTACATCTAGATAAGACGGTTGGTGGAATAGAAGATGATGGATAGACAGACAGACAGATAGGAAGAAACACAGGCAAACAGAGAGATAGCTAGAGATATAAAGCTACAAAAGCCCTTTCAGAATGCTAATTCCACCCCATGTGAGAGGTCTGTCCCGTATTATCATAAGCTCTCCCACTTGGTGCATTAGGTCCTCATTGATTTTTCATGCACAATTTTCTTGGGGCCGCTTGCAAATGTAGAAATAATACAATAGTCCTTAAAATATGTAAAAATATGTTCAGGTGCCGTGCTCCTGCTATCACTCCCCACACTGGTGCACTTGAATCAATTATCTGTTATTCTTTTACGTTCATCTCTCCAACTGCGAAACATATGTATCCCAATCACTGATGGGTTGACCCATTTTCTGATCAAATTTGTCTTACTCAGGGTACCATTAAGTAGGGAAAAAAATCGACATCAAGGGCTTCACCTCCTCCCAACCTCCCACTCACGCATTTCGTGGTATTTGTATCTCGCATCGGGAACGACATACCCAGATGTGCTGGTTCTCTAATGCACACGGGAATTTCTGGAATGACATGACCACACGGATCCTTTAGTATCAGTTTGAAGTGTTTCACTCCCACTGTCAAACGCAGGAAGCAAGTTTGGAAATCGCAGCACCCAAGAAAGAGTGTGAGGCCATGCCTACCCTTTCTACACTTGAATCCTCTGTTTGTCCTCATCCAGCCCCAGGTAACTTGCCCACGCAGCCATTCGAAATCCACCGTTATTTTCTCATCCCTATTTTTTTGCAAACACTTTAACCCCTGACTGGAAAATTGTATCTGCTCAGAAGTATACCTGAAAAATTCCACCCAGTCTGCACGCTCAGCTCCAGTGTGTGCGATCTGAGAATTCTCCACTTCACAGGAGAGTTAGTGGGCCTCGCTTATGTCTTTGTGTGGTCACACAATATTTGATTGCCATATCTTGTGCAATACCGTCAGGCTTCAAGGTTGTCATTGTGATGGGTGTTTGTGCCATGGCCCATGGAGCCTGGACTCGGGAGCCGGACGGCACAGGCTCACACCCTGGCTCACCACACACAAGCCAGGAGATGTCTGTCAGTTACCAAAACGCCTTTTGCGTTTCAGCACCTGGAACTGGGGTCACGGGTGGTGGCCTTGCTTGGTTAATGTAGAGATTGAATGAGTTGATGTTTTAGTATTTGAGAAATGCATACGCTGGGATCTGAATACGGTGTTTATTTACTTGCCTTCCCCCACCCCTGTCCTAGACCTTTAAAGGTAGAACACACACCTTACACCCTGTCTGCTCGGTACATAGCAGGACCAGAAACACAGCTGAAGCTCATTGAGAAGTGACATCACTTGGCTGGAAAGCAACAAATTTGCTTCTCCCCTGGGTGAGTTTCTCCAGGCAGAGAGAAAGCCCATTCTTCATTTCAGCCCCATCCACAGCCCTCACTGTTGGGATTTCACTGCAATGGAAGTTCGTTAATTCATTCATATGGTTGAGCAACGACAACGAGCCTGGTAAACACAATTCATGAGACAATCAAGTAGGCAGATGCATTCGTATCTAGAAACTCATATTGTAATGTTATTTATAATAATAGAAAAATTGTCTAAATGTACAACAAAAAGCAATGCTTTATATGTTGGGAATGACTCACAGACTGGAATATTGTACAGACATTTTGAAAAAACGACCTACCGTTGTAGAACAGAGTGGGCAGATTTGGCCCACACGTGCTTTGTACATAAGGTTTTCTGGGAATACAGCCATGCCATTCACTTATGACCACTGTCCCCTGCTATGGCAGAGTTGAGTATTGGCGACACAGACCAAACAGCCCACAAAGGCTGAGACGTTCACTCTCCGGCCCTTTGTGGAAAGTTTGCCAGCTCATGACATGGGGGAGTGTCGGCGGAAGGAAAGGGGAAAAGTGCAGAGCACGTGGAGAACACTGCTCTCACATTCGTGGCCGCCGTTCCCTTCGTCACTCTGGCTGTGAACAGACAGAGTAGCCCACCAGGTGACTCAGGCCCACAGCAACGAATCAGATCGCCTCCTGTGCTCCAGCCTCTGCGTCATCGCCCCGCACCTGGGCACTGAGGCCTGGGGATGACTCAGCTAACCCTGCCGTCAAGGACGCCACAGCCTAGTCAGCTGGGGTCGGGTATCACTGCAGAGAAAACGAAATCCCCGCCAACTTCACCAGTAGGGAAGAGGAGGAACTAGAAAGTTACAAAGAGCACATCTCACCATAAATATCTACAAAGATGACTTCCAATGAGAGCATTATAAAGAGGAATTATAAAATCCAAATTGGAGAAAAATATTTTATGTGCCTCTATCAGAAAATAATAAACTGAGAAGACAAAAATGACAAAGAATAAGATGACTACAACAAAATGTAATATACTTAAAGGACTATTCTTATGTGGGTATACACACATCACACGTGTGCTACATATATGCACAAAAAAATTAATAACCCTGTGCCTATATGTAGAATAAGAGAACATTCATTCTTCTCCAACTTACATGAAACATCAGTAGACCTATTAGTAACCTAGTGTAAGGTTACGAACTTTATGTATATATACATGTATATACTCATAGAGACGAGGTTACACATGCAGGTATTCCGAGGGTCCTCAATAACATTATTTCATTATAACCTGGATGAGGCGCTCACAAATTTAGCCCTTGTTTTTGTCAGTTAGCCCGTGGTAGAACTGGTTCCATTGCACCTTCTTTTGCTCCAAGTCAAAAAACTTATCAGTGATGTTAAGTGAGATCTAACTGTATATGTACGTATATAATTTAATACTATATTACTATATAATACATTAGTTTATAACTCATTTCAAAGAGTCAATATAATGCAGCCCGTGCTCTAGGTCTACAGTGCAAGTAAATTTGACTAATCAACAATAAAGGGAAGTTAATGTCCCTCCCCCTGACATTATTGGAAATATAATGGGCTAAAATCACAATGAATTTTTTTTTTATTTTTTAAGAGTTTCTCTATCTTTACTTTTTTTTGGTAATTTTCCATTGCCATTTAGTCCTCTTTTAAAAAAATGATGTCTATTTAAGATGAATTAGAGATAAATGTCAGCATATCAAATTTACGGGATGACAGTAAATCAACATGTAGAAACAAGTGCACAGCTTTAATTGAAGTTACTTAAAACAACATAAAAATAAGTTTTAAAATTAATATAATTAAAAATCTGTAAACAACTCATTAAAATTAATAGGAGAATTAAGCAAAATTGTTGGATAAAGAATCGACATTTAACAAAGTTGCAGTCTTATTTGCCAGTAATAATCAACTACTTAAAAATCTGATAGAAAAACAATGTATTCTTACTGAAAACAATTCTATTAAGTACAGTAATAATCTTATTGCACTGTTATAAGGACAAATACAAAAATTTTATTTAAGTACTTAGAAGAAAACACAAATAACATATGTTGAGATTTTAGTTTAGAAGAATTAATAGCACGAGGATGCCAATTTCCTCCAAGTTGCTCTACAAATTCAATCCAATCACAACCCAAATGGTCTGGTTTGTCAGGGACCTTGCCTGGGTGTCGTAAAGTTAACACACAAGAATAGGGAGCCAGTAATCCTGAGACAATTTTGAAGAATTTAAGATTGGATATTGTCCTACAGGTATCAAGATGTGTCGTAAACTTCTGATAATTAAAACTATGTGTTCCACGTGGGATATTGAAAAAAAAGACTAAAAAATTAGAACAAAAACACCAAAATTGACTTATGCTAACTTAGTAATCTGACATTGTACAGTGGTGGATGGCTTTAAAAACCAACCTGGAAAAAAATCGCACAATCAAGTTTCTGAGCAAATTGCTTCTTCATGTTGTAGAAAATAAAATATCAGAAACCTGCTTCATAATGTCCTTGAAGAAGAAATTCCAACATAGTAAGTATTTTCACATAAAATACCTCTCAGTTTTAGCAGACCACATACAGAAATATCTTCATGCTATAAGGATAGTGAAAAAATTTTAAAATGGAAACCTAAGATAACAAGAAACCAAATCCAATGGAACTTGGGGAGGGATTTAAATCCTTATAAGTAAGCATTTCTGCATAACAAAAGAAAGTGTTAACTACAAGAAAAAGTAAGGCCTTTACTCCTGTGTGGGATATGAAAGAGAAAGCAGCAAACTTATAAACAAACAAACTCACAGACACAAAGGAAAGCATGGCGGCTGCCGGAGGGAAGGGGGCGCCAGGGGAAGGGACTGTGGGGAAGATGAGCGGGTGAAGGGGTCCAACCCCCGGTGAGGGGAGGAGGCTAGACTCTGGGTGGTGAGCACACGGCGCAGCGCATACAGGTGATGTGCTTCAGGACTGGACACTTGAAACTCACGGAGTGTTATCAGCCAAGCTCACTCCAAGTGATGTAATTAAAAAAATTTTGAAAAGTAAGGCCAGATGGAGAAAAGATGTTTATCGAGCATCTAGCTGACGTAAGAAGAGTATCCAGAGTACACAATGCACGTCCATAAATTGATCAGCAAGCAAGAAAGAAAACAATCTGATAAAGAAATTGACAAAAATATCGAAAAGGAAAATTGCCAGAAAAAAGATATCGCGGGGCTCAACGTCGAAAATGTGTTCGGCCTTGCTAATGACCTCAACTACACAAATAAAAACAGCAGCAAGACGCCGCTCCGCACCCGCAACATTGGCGAACCCCCCAGTGTCTGACGAGAGCTCGCCGCAGTGGGAACCTGAGAGGCGAACCTGTGTGCTATTGGTGAGGTGGGAAGGGGAGGGGTGCACTTGGAGAACAATGCAGGCCTTCTCTGAGAAAGGGTAGCACGTTAACACCTTTCAATCCGGAAAGTTCACTTCTGAGAATATACCCACGAGAACTGTGTTCGTGAATAAGAAATGTGGAATCGCCTAGCAAAATTTAAAACACAAACGGGCAAAACCATCAGCAAACTAGGAATTAAAGTAACGTCCTCCACCTAACTGAAGGTATCTACAGAAAACTATCACAGAGGATGAGATCAGAACTCCAACTGGAAACGATGGGAGTATATACCTTGGAAATCTTAAGGAATCTATTAAGAAACACCACAATCAATAAGTTAAATGTAGTAGTATAGGGTCAATATAAAAGTACATGCCATGTACTTCAACATACTATGTGTTGTGGACTGTATGTTTTTATCTTCCAAAAATTCGCATGTTGAAATCCTCATCCCCGGTAGGGTGGTATGGGGAGGTCAAGCCTTTGAGAAGTACTTAGGGTACAGCCCGAATGAATGGGGCTGGTGTCCCTATAGGAAAGAGGCTGGAGAGGCCCCTCACCCCCTTCAGCCATGCGAGGACATAGTGAGAAAATGGTCGTCTATGAACCAGGAAGCCGGCCCTCCCCAGACACCCAATCTGCCAGCACCTTGATCTTGGACTTCCAGCCTCCAGCACCGTGAGGAAACCATTCCTATCGTCCACGAGCCAGCCAGTCTGCGGTGTTCTGTTGTTGCAGCCCAAACACTCTGAGACACTAGGAATAAACAATGAACACGTGTTAGGAATAAAACACTGAAAACTACACAACATTGCGAAAAGAAATAAAAGGTGATCCGAATAAATATGAGACATTCAACGCTAGCTCAATGCAAGCCTTTTCAGATTGTTTTATGAAGAAAAAGAAATGTCCAAGCCACTTGTAAAATGTAAATAAAAACTCAGAGAAACTAGAATAGCCACAATAATTTTGAAAAGAAGGACATAGGCAGGGTGTTTACTTTTCCCTATTTCAACACATACCAAAAAGGCACAGTGATAAAGACAGTGCGATACTGGTATAAGAATGGGTGTGTAAAAAATTAAACAGGACGAAGAATCTAAAAATAAACCCACACCTATATGGTTACTTCATTTTTCCCAAAGACGTTAAGGTTATGCAATGAAGAGGTAATAGAGTCTTTCAACAACAGGGACAACTTGGTTATCTGTGTGAATAAAATTACATTGACACATTTCACAGGAGAGAAAAATTAACTTTGCATAGATTGCAGACTGAAATATAAGAGCTGAAACTATTAAGTATCTAGAAGAAAACCCGGGAGAAAATTTTTGCAACAATAAGCCAAGCAATGATGTCTTAAACAGGACCACAAAAGCACAAGCCAAGAAAGAAAAAATTAAAGGTGTCTTCATCTCAATTAGAAACCTTTGATCTTGGAGACACACGGTTAAGAAAATGAAAAGCTACGCCACGAACTGGGAGAAAATGTTTGCAAACCGTGTATCTGGCAGGGAGCTTCAGGCAGATTATAAAAAGAGCCTTATCACTCAAAAACAAGAAAACATAGTTTAAAAATTGGGGGAACATTTGAACAGACACTTTACCAAAGAAGATATATAAATGGCCAATAAGCACATAAAAAGAAGCTTTGAACATTAATAGTTATCATCAAAAGTAAAAATAATTGCAGAATGATTCTATTCATAACATTTAGGAACATATAAAGAATGTCAGAGATAAAATTATATATATGAAGTTATAGCAACAGAAACATATATAAATATACTTACATATACAAATACATGCATATGTATGAATATATTAATAACAATAGAGTATCTGTGGATCTCTACATTAACATATGTCATATTATCATAAGAACTTGCATAGAAATAATAGATACTGATACTTAAAATGGGAAATTTAAGAGGAAAGAGGGATAACATTGTGAGAGTAGACTTAAACTGTTAGATTAAACTAGGAGATTTAAGCTGTTTCTGTAACATTTAATTTCTTAAATTCTGTTAGATTTGATAAAGTATAGGGCATTAATATACAAATCCACGATCTCTTGACTGAAATCTCTGGGGTGGATGACTTCATAATTCAAAACTCTTCACGATTTTAGCGAAGTGATATGATGCCGTATCGGATGTGACTTAACAGAGCCCCAGCAGGGTCTGAGCAGAAACCTGTAGTTACACACCAACTGTCTCTGCTGCGAAAGACATGAATATTCACACAAAGAGGGCTGTGATCATGGTTATACACGGCCTCACTTCAGTTCGGGTCAGGGTCTGGCGCCAAATGGGTTGGTCGCAAATTTTTTTAAACACCATGGTTTACAGAACTTTTCGGATTTGGGTATTGCTGATAAGAGAGTAGGAATCTCCAGTAGTTTGGTGTAGGTCTAACATATTAAAAATAATTGTAATGAGTTGATGACTTGACCCTCAGAATTGAATTCAGTTTCCCCCACAACCAGCTTAGGCATAAAATAAACAATCATTATATGCCGAGCTGAGCTTTGTAAACTTATTCTCTGGTCCCTCCCTACACAGACACAAGGAACCCTCACTGACAGGTCTCCAATTTTGTGTGTGTGTGTGTGTGTGTGTGTGTGTGTGTGTGTGTGTGTTCAAGTTCAAGTTCAAGTTCAAATGTGCTCTCTTGTCCCTAAGCCATTCTCACCCCTTGTTGTCAAGGCTCTGGCACTGCTTTCCCATTTCATTACCTGTACTTCTGATTTCTTAGTCTTTACACCTGCAAATGCTCAAAGCTGAATTTAAATTCAGCTTGCTCTGCTTCCTTCCAATACGCTGGACAAAAATATCGGCTGCCTGCTTAACGCTAACTTAGAAGTGGCTTTTATCTGATGCCTGATCTGGCAGATTTCCCTGTAACCTGCATGTGCTGCTCTGCCTATAGACTCTGTTGTCATCAACACACCGGTTGCTGTGGTGATAAAGGGGGCACTGAGAGTCGCTTTCAGAGTAAGAGTCCCTTTCTGTGTGGAGTCCATGCTGAGAACGCATTCACCACTAGACCGCGTGATGATACTTCCTGTGTGACATCATCAAATAACCCCCAGGCAGCAGCAAGAACACAGAATGCAACTGAATCCCTTCCTGCTCATTGTGTGTGGGTCCCTTGGTCCCAGGTCTGGGCATTTCATAGGCCCGTAAAGTTTTCATGAAAAGTTTTTTAGGCTACCTGAAGGTTGACAGTCTTTACATTTTGCTAAATTGGGTGTTCACACACACACAAGCTACCACCTCCGATCATTGTCATCCAGCTTTCTGGACGTATACCTCACTGGACCACTTAACACGGGCCAATACAACCTATTCTGCAAAAGGTCTTTGTGTGTCTGGACCGCTAGACAAATGTCCAATTAAGGGATAGGTATGTGTCAAGCCATAGATGCGTAGTTTTGCACTGAAACAGCCACTAGATTTTCCCCTGATGGTGTGCAATGTATTAACAAGTTAGAAAATACGTAACCCAATACAAACATTTATAGAACATTCAACACCTTCTCCCTGCGAGTTGAAAAGAAGACACAGCCTTCACACCAGTGATCTGTGTTTTTAAATAGCTCTGATTTCATCCCTGTGAGCCTCCTTTTAGTCACTTGAAATCACCTTTCAGTAACAGAACATCATCAGAGGTGCAAGGAAAGATTTATAGAGAAGGTTGTTCCTCACCCTGTTCTTCACGCACACGAAGCAGCCTTCAACATTGCAAACATTGGGCAAATGGGTGAATAAATATCGGGACATTTTATTATAGGAAGTTATGCAGCCACCAAAAATCACATACTCATGATATTTACTCACCAAAAAAATGGTTATGATTGACATAAAGTGAGACAAGCAGGGCACAAAACTACATATTGTCAATGTCAGTATGACGAGGCTTATACATTTATACACACTGTTGCCGGTGCTTCCCCTAAAATAGTCATCTGTGCACCTTTTTGCTTTTTCCAACTTTTTAAAAATTACCGTGTATTACTTTGAGAACAGAAAAGGTTCATTTATATTCATTTTTATCAAAGAGTATACTGATCAGAAGCTACCTTAGCTGCCTGTTGGAGGTGGGGTCCACCATCCGCAAATTACGTCTCCAGGTGCCACACCTTGTCCCTCCGTCACTGGAGTCTCACCACTTGACTACGTAGGATTTGGGTTGAGTTTTTCAGTCGCTGATGAAACTGAACATCAGCTGAAACCTGACCGATTTAAAGCCACCTGTCCAAAATCAGAAAGAACTCAGAGAGTTAGTTATTCATGTTAATGTTTCTCTAACAAGGGTTTACTAAGCAAAGTAATTGTGTAAGTAAGAATTAATGAGGAGACATGCTTAAATTATGTCTTCAAGTTTGGCAGGCAACTCTGAAGCACGAATTAATATTTTAACTATATATGGTTCTTCCCCATCCGTGTCAGCAGGCCCCTCATGTAGGCTTCCACGGGTCAAGAAGAACTCTAACAGAATAATTAAGTCTGTGAGCTCCTAGAAATGTTGAAGCATGATACGTTGAGTTATTGTTGTGTGTTTAAATATTCCCCGGGCTCCTGTGCGGAGAATCAGTCAACCTGCTTTTGACCGAGTCTAGCTTCTACGTCTTAGTGCCTACTTGGATTTCACCAACTTGCTAAACCGCTATCTCAGTATTTCATTTGTAAAATGCAGGTAATAAGAGAAGCCCTCTGGACAAGTTGCGGTGAGTCCATTCATTCATTTATTCATAACCCAGAACCAAAACCGCGTCTGGGCACGGTCCCAGTCACCAGAGGCAGCACGGTGCACGTGATGGATGAATCTCCTGCTTCCATGGGACTTCCATTCCATTTGGAGAGAAATGCAGTTAACCAGGAAGCAATAAACACTGTGGTGTGAATGCCATGAAGAACATGAGGAAAAGTAAAGCAAGAGAAAAGACCGTAGCATGGGGGGGGGGGCTGTGTGTGTGCGCGTTAGATAAGGGGGTGCATGAAAGCACGTCCACGCGTGAACTGAGAGGAGAAAGTTCCTGAGAAGCCAACACAAAGGCTCCGGAGGGAGAGCTGAGTGAGCGCACGAGCAGCCAGGGTTCAGGCCCCGAGAAAGTAAGGGAGAGCCTGGCGGCCGGCCGATGAGAAGGAGGAAGGAGGGGAACACATATCCTGGGAGTCTGGGATTTGTTCTAGCTCTGAATTAAGCTCCTAGAAATAGCTGAAGCATGATATGTTATTTTGTGTTGTTTTTTTTTAAATATCCTGCTGGCCCCTGCGCTGAAAATCGGTCATTAAAATACAAGAGTGCATATAAAGGCACAGTGAGGAGTCTATTGCAATAATTCCGGTGAGCGCCGATGGCAGTTCTCTCCACACCTGTGCAGAAGGGAGCCACGACGTCATTGCAGTCGGAGCGCGTAGTGACAGGATTTGTGGGTGGGCTGGGCACGTGGTCACCAGGAAAAGACAGGTCAGAGGATAACATCCAGGGTCGGGGCTGAGCGTTGCCGAGCATGGACGGCGGATTGGGGTGTGCTGGAGAGGGAAATTAAGAGTCCAGTTTTGACTTTGTCAACTTCGAGAGACTCTTTAAGCAGGTGAGTGAGGGTGTGGAGTAGGCAGTTAGACCCATGGGTCCCTGTATGTATGTTTGGCCACCAGCTGGTGGTATGGGCGGTGTTCCAATGCCTGAGATTAGATGAGATGACCGAGGCTGTCAGGGTAGATAAAAGCAAGAGAGCCGAAGGTCAGCGTGTAGAGAGCAAGAAGAAAAGTGGCCCAGACGGGAGACTGAGAAGGAGCAGCCCCTGAAAAGGCCTGTAAACCGAGGCGTGTGGCGACCCAGAAGCCAAGAAAAGGGAGTGAAA
>PVKM010015278.1:0-28068 GCA_004027735.1 Carollia perspicillata | reverse complement strand
GTGACATCAGCTCAGTCCTGAGTCATAGAATTGGGTGCTCAGCTATTTCTAATCTTGCTGCATTTAAATAAACATATATGAAGTGCCTGCTGGTATACTGGGTTCTAGGTTTTCCCATGGGAGAGCTCAGAGTCTGGAGAATTAGAACGAGGACACCATATAACCAGGGCTGCAGTCAACCTGTACACATGCCCTGGTCACTCAGTGATGGGAGGAAGGGGAAGATGACACACATTCATCTCCTGGGTGCCATTTCTTGCACTAGGATTTTTAGGTAGATCATTTCAGTTGAAGCTCTGAGTTGGTTATTATAGCTGAGGAAAGGTAAGGTCAATGGAGTAAAGGTGATACAACTACATAATCCATGCTGAAACCAGGATTCAAAATTAGTTATGTTTTTTTTTTCAGGACACAACATTGCTTCTTGGTCCATCACTGAGATAAAGTGACAAGGGTGTTAATTGTTTACAGATGGATTATTCTCAAAAGTTCTCAAAAGGATTCTCAAAAGGATTCTAAGCTAGGGAATAGAGTGTAAAAAGCTAAAGAGGTAGTGAAGTGTTTACATTTGTGTTCTAAGTAGAAATAAGGAAAAAAAGGAGGAGGAGGTTTAGGGAGAAAGGATGCGTTAGGTTTCAGGAATGCTAAGTTCAGGGTGTTTATAGGGTGCCCAGCTTGGTGGGTTAGTGACTAGTTGGGAAGATGAGATTGGAGTTTAAGAATTTGAATTTATATTATCAGAGCAACATAACAGTTGGAGCCATAAAGGTGGTAAAATTATGTAGGTAGGATGTGTAGGGCCAAAATGAAAAGATATGAGCAACAAACGCCAGAGAACAGGGAGATTGAGAGCGAGAGCTGCCAGACAGATAGGGACAGCAGGATGGAGCAGATGATGAACTCCAGACAAGTTTCAAGAAGGTCAAGATCAACAGAGTTTCCCAAGGGATAATGTGGGATCAGTACTAAAAACAATTGAAAGTGGTAATTAGGAGGTCACTGGAGAAATTGGCTATAAAGGTTTAATTGGATAGAATGTAAGTTTCAAGAGGTTGGGACATGAATAGAGGGTGAAGAGCAAAAAAAAAGTATGACTGAACTACCCTTAAGTTAAACATGTCTGAGTTCTCTCTATGTGGTATTGCCTTCTATTTTTAAGGCCCAGATCAGAAATGATCTTGTTTATGAAATTTCCCTTCACACATCTTCCGTTCTGTGTGTTTCTAGATGATTCTTACCTCCTTTGTAATCCTGAGTGCACTCTAGTCTGTGTTTGTTTGAGTACAGCTTCCAAGATTAGATTGTAAACTCCTCAAGATGTGGGATAATTTTGGTGTTGTACTTAACACCCGGGCTTGAACACAGTGGGTGCTCACTAAGTGCCTTGCACACAATAGGCACTTATGAAACGCTTGCTAAATTGAGTTACATAGAAACCAGCATCACTGAAAGCAATGCAAAAATTCTTCTGAGATTCACTTTTTTTCTTTTCTTTCTTTCTGTTTCTCTTCTTTTATCTTTTTCTTTTCTTTCTTTCTTTTTGAGTGAAGAGAGTATATGCTGAATGAGTGAAATGTAGATGAGCTTTGTGACTGGGTTTTCTTCCAGGTAACTGGGTCTGTGTTCTAAGTTAGATAGCTCAATCAACAATTCTTTCAGAACTTTGATTATTTGTCTACATGAAAGCACACAATTAGCTTGAAATTTTGCCCAACTCCATGTTTTATCCAATTTGTTAATGTTTTATTGATTTATTTAGGATTTTTAACTTTGTTTAGATATGAGCTTTAAGAGGTTCCAATTAATGTCAATGTCCTGGATAGTTTTGGGGTCATGGAATGGAGTAAAATGGATGCTAACAACAAAGAGGAAGAGCATTACCCACACTATTCTAGAAAGAGCACTGGATTTAGGGTCAGGCTCTCTGATTTCTGTTTCCAGCCCTGCTCCTAATTAGCAGTGCTACCTTACTCAACTACATCTCTCAGTCTCCATTTCTGTAAAATAAGACTGTTAGACAAGATGTCCCTAACTAACATCACCTTTCCTATTTTAACATTTTTGAATCTATGAAAAACACTTTTAAAGTCTTATTCCTACCAAAATATTTCAACCTTCATGCTCACTACTTTTCAATATCCATTTGGCAGTGAACATGGAATTACTGAAGGAGGAAAGCTCAGAACTGGTTCCTTTCCTCGCTCCCCTCCATCTTAATCCTGCCTTGCTGTCATTATAAAGAACTAAATGCAACTTGATGGCCCCAGTTTGATTATTGAACTGTGAGCTCTGCAGGGAAGAGGACCGTGTCTAATCTCCTGTATATATCGCCTCAGAACCGTGGTTCTGAACCTTACACATGCTGCTGTGCCTGTTTGCTTAAGTGACCATTTGAGTGCTTGACTGTGTTGAATCTGTGTGCTGACCTGTTAAAGGTGAATTGCTCAGCTTGGCAGGTAATTCATGATTCCTATTTCTTGCTATTGATTTTAATTATGTACTGTATTTCTATACATATTCTACCTAGACATAGAAACTTTCAAAACCACATACATACCATATCTATATGTATATAAATGTATTTATAGTTTATGTAAATATTATACATATTATACAATAGCATATAATATATACATGGATATATATTATATATATCATTTAAATGAAAACCAGCAGAACAGAAGAAAATCCTTAACAGTGACTTGCTTGTTACATTTCTGTCACAACTTAGGTGACAAGCCTGCTGCTTCTAGCTTCCTGAGTTCTGAGCAATTTCTCAGTCAGGTTCTGGCAGTAAGGTAAGGATGGGAAAATAGTAAGAAGAACCTTGTGATATGATGTGACAGGGCTGGTAGTTGATGTAATGGACAGATCAGCTAAAAATGGAATCTGAGAAAATGATGCATGCACATCTCAAAACTTTTATTTTAGTTTAAAAACCTGTAAGTGCACAACCCTTTCCCAGTCTTTTGATATGGGGTCAAGACCTTAACCTTGCGTGTACCTTACAAATCATGCCCAATTTCTCTCTCTTAAGGGGGAGGGCAACTTGGACCCTTGTAAAGCAATATGAGTACAGACTCCTTCTAAATATTTATAGTAATTTCCCCAGGCCTTTAAAATTCCTTCACCCCCACCTAATTAAACACAACTTTGGAGTCTTTCTACAGTATTCAGCCAATCTGTCATGGAATTAGCTCTCTTTTTCTCTTATATTTAATCAGTTTTTATAATATTTAGTTAATAGCATGGGAAACTGTTAACAATGGGCTAAGGAACAAATTCAGCATGCTTTTGGCAGGCACAGAATACAATTGATGGGCATAAAAGCACAAGGCTTTGTACAAGTGGCTTGCTAAGTACATGCCTGAATTGGGCATGTTGTGTTCTGTAGAGCAAATGGAATGTGTTGGTTCATCTGGTGATTTGGTTAATGGAGGTCCCTTATAAGAGCATCAATTAAACCTTTGAAGGATCCCTTAAGCCAGGGATATCCTTGATCTTACTGCAGGTCCTACTCAAAATGACCAAAGCTGATTTTATTTATTTATTTATTTTTGGTCTTATTCTGTTGATTGAGCACACTCATGGGCTCATTTGTTTTTTCACTTTAACTCTGGAGCCAGCTCATGGGCAGGTGCAACTCCTTCAATGCTTTTTATGCACTGAAATTACTAAAATAGTCTTGGACAAATCTTCATAATTGTTATCAGTGGTGGTAAATATTTTAATGTACTTACAAATGGGAGGCATTATATAAGATTCTGAGGATACAGACTATGAATTATGGTCCTTGCTCTTAAGAAGTATAAAATCAGTTGGAGAGGAAGGATTTTTATGTGTACATATGTACACATATATGGAAAATAATAATATGGGTAATATATGATGAGGCCTGTACGGAAAGTATCCAGCCACATACATATGAAAAATAGAGACATTTATTGAAGAAGATACAAGAAAGATTGTACATAGGATAATGACCCTCTCAGTCCCCTCCAGAGTAGGTACCTTTGGACCTTACATGGTTCTCTCAATCACCATCAGCTTCCCTGTTGTATTTTCCTTAATCTCATTGATGATCTGAAATCTCTTCCCTTTCAAAAGTGACTGTAGTTTTGGGAAAAGCCAGAAGTTACAGGGTGCCAAATCTGGGCTGTAGTAGGACTGACTCATCTGGGTGATTTGATGTTTTGCCAAATAATTCTGCATGTGAAGTGATACATGAGCAGGTGCATTGTTGTGATGAGGCTGCCAATTGGTAATTGCCTATAGCTGCGGCCTTCTGAATCATCCAAATAGTTTCTGCAGAGGAATTTTCAAGTTTAATGTAAAATCTTATGGAGATTCATTGCACTACTTGCTCAGTCATTTTGAATGAAATGGTCACACAGTACACAGGCTCACTCAGTGGTGTCTACCACCCCCATGACTAGTACAATGAAGTCGTCATTGTTCACGCATGCACATTCCAGTCCACTCTCCTTGGCTGCCAGGTTACATTGATGTCACACAAACTGTTCTTGTTATATTAACAATGGCTGGACTTTTTCTTGACATACCTAAGTATGCAAATTTCCAAAAGAGTTGTATAGGTAGTAGAAGCTATAGGAATTTCCTGAATATTATAGTCTTAGTCATGTTTTGCACAAAGGGTTAAACCACTCATATCTTGTGTCATATTTGGACATAGGTGAGATAACTAGACAGACAGGAATGTGCCAAGAGAGGGTTGACATGAAATGGACAAGTCATTGGGTGAGAGCAGATGCAGAAGATCTGCAGTGTGTGCTGGAAAAAGTCCATCCCAGATGGCAGAAGTCAGTGTTTTGAGCATCTCTGTGCAGGCCGCAGGTGCCAGGCCAGGGATGCTGGCAAACACAGAGTCCTGTCATGGGTCAGGTAGTTGATTGTTAGAGGAGATAGGGCTCAAGCCACAGTGCAGCGGTTCATGGGGGCTACAGCCAAGCCAAACTGAGTGCTCTTGGCATTAGACACTTGACGAAAGAAAGGTGGCTTTGTTGTTTTAGCATGAGAAAGTGGCACAATCCTCTATTCTTTCACCCCTGTTTTGGGAAAGGAAACTTTTACAATTTGAGCTTTTCTCCTGAGGATGTGTGTGACTAATGGAGGGTGTAGCTCCTTATGGACCAGAATTTGTCTGCTCTGAGACTCTGATGAGTCTCCTCTTCAGGGAAAAACTTGGAGGATGGGTAGAGTGCATCATCATTAGTAGTAGTGGATGCACTACTTAGAGGATGGGTAGAGTGCATCATCATGAGCAGGCTTGCCCCATGAGGATTGGAGCCAGGAGTCCTGTCCTTCAGAATATGACCGGTTGCCTTCCACTCTGAAGCTTATTTTTTCCTAAGACAGAAGAATGGGTATTTGAGTTTTATTGCCTTATTCAGCAAAGCATTTGGCCAATTCCAGAAATCAAATCCTATTTTTAGCAAGATCTCATTGATTCATCTACATTTTGTCTGACTGCTTGTATGTTTTAAACCAGATCAGAAGCTCAAAATCTAACTCTAAAGAGAGTGGTATTATTTTCAAGGTGACATAATCACAGCAATATTCAGTGGAAAATGCTTTCCCACAGGGTGATGGCTGGTTTGCTCTTCCTGTGTTTCTCCTGAAGGTGATCATACAGAACACTATTACAAAATTCCTTTATTTTAGGAGAAATTCCAACCAGGCCTAAGATCAGAGTCTGCTGAGGAATACTAAGCCTGGAAAATTGAACTTTGATTTCTCCGTCCCACAGTCCATACAAATAGTACTTCACATCCCTAGGGTGACTGTTTACAACCGGCAACCTGTACTTCTTCATCACCTTCATCTTTTTCATCCATTCCCCAACACCCCTCCCATTTCGCAACTGTCGATTTGTTCTCTGTATCTATGAATTTGTTTCTTTATTTTGTTTTTAGATTTCACATGCAAGTGAAATCATATGGTTTTTTGTCTTTCTCTGTCTAACTTAGCATAATACCCTTTAGGTCCACCCATGTTATTGCAGATGGCAAGATTTCATTCTTTTTTATGGCTGAGTACACACCATTGTACACACCATTGTACACACCATTGTACATACCATTATACACACCATTGTACACACCATTGTATACACCATTGTACACGTACACCATATCTTCTTTACTTGTCTATTGATGAATATATAGGTTACTTCCATATCTTGGCTATTGTAAATAATTCTATGGTGAACCCAGGGGTGCATGTAGCTCTTCAAATTAGTTTTTTTTTTTATTTCTTTGGATAAATACCCAGTAGTGGAATTGCCGGGTCACATGAAAGCACTTTATTTCTTTAATCATTTTGGCCAATGTGATTCCTATGACTTGACTGGAAACAGGCATCTTTGGTCCTTGTGGGGTGAGTGACAATTTAATTGTTGAACAGCTGAATTGTGGACAAATAATTGTTATTTAAATTTCTTTATTAAGAAAATTAAAACAGATCACCCTAATATTTTTTTAGCTTGCTCTGAAAACCAAGTGTTTGATAACAAATATATACACAGTAAAGCAAAAGTAGGTTTTCAGTGTGAGTATGTGAAAGTTTATTCTTGTATTATTATTTATTAATAATTGCATTATTTTCCATATGAACAATTGTAAACATATTTTTACATATATATGTATATATAATTTTTTTCCTCCCATAATTTCCCAGAATATTGGCAGAAGAGAGCACACAACTTGCAAAGCACTAATTTCAGGCACATAAACAGTCATATTGGCTCATGGCAGGGGGAATCTCCTCTTATTTATGCCATTAACTAGAATTTTCTGGGCATCTGCTATTCTACCAATCTTCACTGCTCCATTGCTGCACAATGTCACTCCTTCCCCACAGGTATGGTGTCTTTGAGCCAATGCAATGTATCTCCTGGCTATTGAAGCCCAATCCCTATCAATTTAGCCTGGATGGATTAAAGTCCGTTTCTAGGATATTATGTATAACAGGGACATCAAAGCCATATATAGTGAGTGCAGTCCTATATTTCTAAGTCCCTTCTGTGTTTGCATCTCTTTCCACCCCAAATTTTTGTGTGTCTCTGAATTTTCAAGTCACCTGCTATAATGTACCTATTTCTCTTTCCCAACTGCTTTCTTAAGTTATTTATAAATAGGCCCAGGAGAAAATGTTCATTTGAATCAGGAAGAGATTATGTCAGAGAAGAGAGAGATTTGGCAATGCTGTTTGGAGTTGAAACCAGTGACACTGAAAGATAAAACATGCTGAGCAAGCGCTACGGCATAAGGTAACAATCGAACACATGGCAGGCAAGAGCCAAGTCCTCTGGGCTGATGACAGGCCAGGGGCATTATTGAATGGTGTGACCCAAGAGCTTCAGGAATTGATTATTTTTGTATGAAAGAGTTATTTAAGAATAAATAAATTGAAAATTGCTATTTCACCCAGTTTCTTACCAGAGCTAAAATAATTAAGTGAATTATCTTTTGAGAAATATGACAAAGAACTAGACACTTGGGGGAGATGAAAGCTTTCTGCTTGATGTTGGCCAATCAATATAAACTCCAGGGGTTCCTGTTCAATTAAAAAAGTCAAAAGGTCTCTGCCATTCCCCCAAGCTTTCTGAAAATCTAAGCATAAATTCTGTAGCAACTGATGGATTGGTTTGCTCCAGAATACTAGCATTCAGTGTGAATTCTACATTTAAAAGGACCTTGTGGCTTATGCCTGGGATACAGGTGAATAAATCTCTTGTTTCTAGAAGTACTGATGGTGCCAGTAGTAATTCAGAAATTTCTAGGACTAACATTTTACCTTCAAATTTAGAGTGGCTGGTTCTCATACTTGCTATTTTATTTTGAAGATCTACATAATTCCTTATTGGTCTGAAGCTATCTAGTTCCATGATTAATGGAGAAGTTTCTAAGTTTCCTTAACACATTTTTAAGTCTAATTGAGCTAAGGATATGTTCTGTTTGCTGGACACCAAGTCTGATATTCAGCATCGTAACCTCTAGTCACCCATTCCTCAGCCCTAAGATTTTGTTCCTTTCTAAGCTCTGATATCTCAGTATGTGGCCCAGCTGCTAACCTGGTTCTTCAAGCCAGTAACTGGAGTCCACCTTGGCTCCTCTCTCCCCCTCAGTACCCACATGGATTCATCACCAAGTCCTGTTGTTTCTTCTCTCTAAATATCTCTTCAATCCTTTTTTTCATCCCATCAGCTTAGTGCAAGCTATTTCTCTCTCTTCTGGACTGCTGCAAAAACTTCTTCGTGTCCTTTCTGCTAATCTTGCTCCCCACGAACCCTCCACCCAGTATCCCTAAAGCACAATATATGATCATTAACAATGCAAAATGTTGATGTCAATCCTAAGCCTAAAACATTTTGTGGTTTAAACTTCAGTATTCTCAATGTGAGTTTCAAAGTTCTGCATGATCTGGCCCCTCCTTGCTGCTCAGCCTTATCCTTTGTAGTCCTGTTGGCTCTCCTCAGCAACATGCCGAGCTCTTCTCTGCCTTTAGTCCTTGGAAGGTGTATGTCTCTCTACTAGAAACACTTTCCCATCCTCTCTTCTCCCCTTAACCCAGCCAACTCCTATTCAACTTTTTAAAATATATTTTATTCATTATGCTATTACAGTTGTCCCATTTTTTCCTCCCCTTTATTTCCCTCCACCCTGTATCCCCTCTCCCACCATCATTTCCCCACCTTAGTTCATGTCCATGGGTCATACATATAAGTTCTTTGGCTTCTCCATTTCCCATACTATTCTTAACCTCCCCCTGTCTATTTTGTACCTACCATTTATGCTTCTTATTCTCTGTATCATGTCCCCCATCTCCCCTCTCCACCCTGCTGATAACCTTCTATGTGATCTTCATTTTTTTATTCTGTTCCTGTTCTAGTTGTTTGCTTGGTTTATTTTTGTTTTTGTTTTTTTTAGGTTCAGTTGTTGATAGTTGGGAGTTTGTTGTCACTTTACTGTTCATACTTTTGATCTTCTTTTTTATTAGATAAGTCCTTTTAATATTTCATGTAATAAGGGCTTGGTGATGATGGACTCCTTTAACTTGACCTTATCTAGGAAGTACTGGACCTGACCTTCCATTCTAAATGATAGGTTTGCTGAATAGAGTACTCTTGGATGGAGGTCCTTGCCTTTCATGACTTGGAATACTTCTTTCTGGCCCCTGTTGCCTTCAAGGTTTCTTTTGAGAAATCAGCTGATAGTCTTATGGAACTCCTTTGTAGGTAACTGCCTCCTTTTGTTTTGCTGCTTTAAAGATTCTCTCCTTATCTTTAATCTTGGGTAATGTAACTATGATGTGTCTTGGTGTGTTCCTCCTTGGGTCCAACATCTTTGGGACTCTCTGAGCTTCCCAGACTTCCTGGAAGTCTATTTCCTTTGCCAGGTTGGGGAAGTTTTCTTTATTATTTGTTTAAATAAGTTTTCAGTTTCTTCCTCTTCCTCTTCTTCTTCTGGCACCCCTATGATTTGCATGTTGGAACATCTAAAGTTGTCCTGGAGGTTTCTAAGGCTCTCTTCATGGTTTTGAATTCTTGTTTCTTTATTCTGTTCCAGTTTAATGTTTATTTATTCCTTCTGGTCCAAACTGTTGATTTGAGTCCTGGTTTTCTTTCTATCACTGTTGCTTTCCTGTACATTTTCCTTTATTTCACTTTTCATAGCCTTCACTCTTCCTTTATTTTGCAACCGTACTCAGCCAATTCTGTGAGCATCCTGATTACCAGTGTTTTGAACTGTTCATCGGATAGGTTGGTTACCTCTTCGACACTTAGTTGTATTTTTTCTGGAGCTTTGATCTGCTCTTTCATTTGGGCCATATTTCTTTGTCTTGGCAGGCCTGTTACTTAGTAAGGGGCAGAGCCTTAGCTATTTGCCAGGGCAGGGCAACTTACATTATTGTGCTGTGGCACTGTAGGTAGGGGAGTGGTTAGAGAGGGAACAATGCGGCTTGCTCAGCTCTCTGCTGGCTTTCAGACATTTCCTCCACTACCCACAATCAAATTGGGTCCTTCTGGTCTGATTTGCATATGTTCTAGGACCCTGTGGGTCTCTCTAATGAACTCTCCTATGAGGCTGGGAGTTTCCCCCACAGCTGCAACCCCCACAGGTTTTTTCAGTCAGAGGTGTTGAAGCTTTATTTCCCTGCACTGGAACACTGGGTTGCTCAGTTTGTCTCACACCCTAGTTGTTCCTCCCAGTTCAACTGCATGCAAATGTGGGACTAACTGGTCTGCCAGCCACTGTGCTGCAAGTCCTTGCCACCCTGGCTGCCTATATCCATTCCTCCTACTGGTCTGGATGAATGTTTCTTCTTTAATTTCTTGGTTGTAAGACTTCTTTAACTCCTTGGTTGTCAGTTTGGTTTTCTGGCAGTTCCGGTTATTTTTTTGTTTTTAAATTTGTTGTTGTCCTTCTTTTGGTTGTATGAAGAGGCAAAGTGTATCTACCTACACCTCCATCTTGGCCAGAAGTCCCCTATTCAACTTAAAAGGTTCATCTTATACTTTACTTCTCAGTGGAGTCTTCCTCATCACTCTAGCTCCACTGGGATCTCTTGCTTTAAGGCTATAAATATACTGCACTCTGTAGCAGCACAAATTTGATTCATGTTAGATTATTCTGTACTTGTTGCATACTAGGCTTTATGAAGACCAGGGTGGGTTTGTCTTGTTCACAGGGATTGGACTATATTCATTACTCAGTAAATATTTGTTGCACAGATGAGGAATCATAAAAATGATTGATCACCCTTCCTTAAATGGTTTTCCATGTAGAAGAAGCCTAAGTAACAGAATAAAATGGAGGGTGGAGGCATTATCTAGTCAGTATAGATCAGTCCATAGGACATGAGGATAGCTGTAATCAATGATGATTTGATATCCAAAGTGAATCCCAAGTACAATAAAATAATTTAGCCTCCATATATGGTTGAACACTGTGAGGTTTAGGTACAGTCCCCCTGCAGTTGAAAATTTATGTAAATCTTTTGACTCCCCCAAACTTAATTACTAATAGCCTGCCATTGACTAGAGACCTACTGACAACACACACAGTCAATGAACACCTATTTTATATGCTATATGTATGATTTACTGTATCCTTATAATGAAGTAAGCCAGAGAAACTAAAATGTTATTTAAAAAGTCATAAGGAAGAAAAATACATTACTGCATTTATTTAAAAAATGTACGTGTAGTTCAAATTCATGCTGTTAGGGGTCAACTGTGTATATATTTTTAACCTGAGTGTGACATCTGCATTCTGAGTGTGTAAGTTTGATTTTAGTCATCCTGTGCCAATCCTTTATGGTTGTTTGTGTTCAGAAGGCAATGGAAATGTAGTAGTCTTCCATGCTGTTCCTTTCTTTTTTAATAGTATATATTTTTCAGGGTCTGTTTCTTTCTTCCCTATTTCCACATGCTTTCCAAACAAATACATACAATGATGTTTTTGTGGGGTGGAAATGGGTTAGAGGAATACATCTTACACTGTTTTCATACTTAATCTCACACAGGCATTTTTTGGGGTAACATGTTGAAACTTACAACCATCCCAATTCATAGTCCCTTTCAGAAATATTGCTGTGTAAAAAAATCCAAGTAAAAGATGGAACAGTTTATTGTCTTGCCACATGTTACAGCAATAGAATCGCTCTTGGTGATTTGCTTTGGGGTGAATATCAGCCTCTATATTTATGAAACTTTTTTGCCATAAAAATGAGTAGGCAGGAAATAATGCTGTGCTCATAGGGTGTGCTTCAGTGAGATAGTCACCATTTCATTACATGATATACCATGGGTTTTGGTATCTCTAGATTAGTACCAGTTCAGATTTCTGTTATGATATTTGGCATTTCCAAGCAATTGTTATTGCTTTAGTTTTGATGGAAACATTAGCATCGTTCTTGCCATGGGCATCATCTCCTTGGGTTTCTCAGGAAGGATCCAATGCAGCCTTGGCTTTTTGAAAGACAGATGGAGGCTTAAAGTGGTTATTTGACAATGGCACTCCTCATGTTCCTGGAAGAATTTAATATTTTTATCTATTACCAGCAGGGACAGACAGCATAATCAGCATGTTTGAATATATCAACAATGAATTTAATTTACTCTTTTGAGTTGTGAATGGTTCGGAGAAAATTTTTTCTCTTGTGTATTTATGTTTTTAGTATTTGATTTCCAGAAATATTTTATGTCTACTTATTTGTTCTTCCTGGAACTATCCTTTACATTAGATTTGCTAATTCAATACTTAAATCACCATAGTTTTCAAAACACCTTTAATGAAAATTGCATTGGCCATCTGTAAGTTTTTCCTTCATGTATACAGCAAACTCAGGGTTACATAGACTGTTGTCCAGTATATTATCAAGTTTCTGAAGTATCTAGGTCCCTTACTTCTCTTTTCCTTTCTCTTGTTTATTTCTGCCTGTCTTTTGACCTGTTTTTGTCTCTACAGAAGTAGCAACAGGGCCCATAGAGTCTACCATTCAGTCAATAAATGTTATCACCCAGGTATGCCCACGACTGTCTTTGCATTAACAGAGCACAAAGTTCACCTGGGGAGATGGTGTCCATGAAAAAAATTTGATCAGTTCAAAATATGTTATTATCAGGTTGTGAGATGACCATTTAGACTACGTGAGGGGGTGAGAGACATAGAAGGAAAGGGCAAGGCTGAGGAGAGGTAGCATCGGAGAATGGAGAGGATTTAGGGAGAAATAAGATCCAGAGAGTATCATAGATAGACCTTCAAGGGACTGTTTTGTACCAGGGATTTGTGATGGGCAAGTGGTGGAAGTGACTGGGAGCAGCAAAAGCTGGATTATGGAGGGTTTGATTGTTGCACATGGCCTGAGTTTGAAGGGACATATAAGAGGATTTTTGGCTTTGTGTGGTAGGTGATGGGAAAACATTGATTTTTTTGACCCAATCCCTGAAATTCAAAAGAATTATGATTCTTTGTAAGAAGCTTTGTCTAAAGTCTTGACAGCAAAAACTAAATGAAAGCTTAAAATTAAGTTTGGGGATATTTGTCAGTAAACTTTAAAAGTTTTAATCCTTCTGGTTTTTAGAGATGACTGAGAATTAGCTTAATGTCACTTTCCTCTTCTTTATTTTGCCCCTTTTTATCTTCGTGGATAAGAGATTTGTATTAGAAAAGTTTTATTATACATTCTAGCAGGCAAATTACACATTGTTAATAAATGTATCTGTTTTAATTCTTGATGTTATTGGAACATTAAAAATTTTATTAACACATTCTCAATGAAAGAAATGAAAGAAAGAAATGCCTAGGCAACCCCTTCATTTTCTTGTTTGCCCTTACTTTACTCACTTTGCTGAATTAGAATGGAAAAAAAGGGGGCTGCCCAATGCTTTCTTTTTCATATGATGTTTCAGCACAACTCCAGTCCATCCCTGTAATGAAAACTGGCAGCTCTTGAGAAAAACAGTAACCATTGTGGAAAGCACCTGCTCCATGGACTGTGAACAGCAAGGAAACTCCCCAGCCCAAATACGATGCCATTTTTCAAGTGTAGTAGGGACAACCCTGTTAGATACTCAAATGTTAGTCAGTCTCAGGGCAGGAGATGGGCAGACCATTTCATCCCAATTGCCTGGCCATCCATTATCTTACTCACAACCTTCAGAAGTTTGAAGTTTGGAGGTAGTAATGCCCCAAGAACATTATCATATCCCTTCAGACTTTTCAGAAAGAAGTTAGTGCATAAGATGTCTTAACAGCATTAACATCAAAGACTATTAGGTTTTGACAGTATTTTTTAAAATAAAACATTACAATTCACTTGTAGTTAAAGCAATGTTGAATTCATTTGATTTGAAGAGTGACTAGGGTATGACTATTGTCACAGGAATGATGGTTTAACAAATATACTAGTTCAATATTGAACTTTGTAGGGGCTATCTCAGGTGTCTGTATTTATTGCAGTGATGGAGCCATTGATCAGAATCTGCTAGCACTCTCCTTGGGGAATTTTTCTGGGGTAGTAGATAAGACACATAAAATAACCACACTCTTTTTCCTAAAACTTTAAATAATATCACCTAGCAGTGTCACCACAGATTTTAACGAGCTTTGCTTTGAGCAACTTTTGGTTTTCCCCTAAATAAGCTCTACTCTCAAAGCATGAAGATCTGCCATCAACAAAGATAATCAAAAGAATGTGCTTAAGTCTATAATGGAAATTTCATGAGTGGGTCCCCAAGTGATTTTCATCAATGGAAATATCACTAGAACAGCATCATATCTCCAGATGACTAGTTTGAACAAGAAAATATGCAGCTAAATAACACTCCCCGCACACATTTGGTAACCATCAAGTGGTATAGTAACAGCATGTATTTGGAGCCAGACAAACTGGGTATAATTCTATTTCTGCTACCTTGGAGAAATTACTAGTTATGAGAGTCTCAGATTCTTCAGGGTAAGGGGGAGATTGAAATATTCATTTCTTAAGTGTTTGTTAGGATTAAGTTAACTGGAATGAAGTAAAACTGAATTAAATGTATGTATGCCTATGTATAATTATTTATACTTAGATGTGTATACTTTTTTATTCATCCATCCATCTGTCCATCCACCCACCCCATACAGCAAGAGCCCAATGGTAGTTACTAACATAAAGATTGTCATTTTAATAGTGCCTCCCATTCTCTATGGTTTAAGCTTCTTGGATGCCTCCAGTTGATTGTTCTCTTCCTTTCCCTCCTTTTCCTCTTATACCTTCCTTATCCCTTTAAAATCTTCTTTCTCACCCACTGGTGTGGTTCAATGGGTTGGGTATTGTCCCACAGACTGAAAGGTCACCAAGTCCATTCCCCGTCAGGGCACATGCCTGGGTTGCAGGCCAGGTCCATGGTTGGGGGCATGCAAGAGACAACCAATTAACATTTCTCTCTCATATCAATGTTTCTCTCCCTTCTCCTCTATCTAAAAATAAATAAATAAAATCTTTAAAGTGTTCTTTCCCTTCTGTTTTCCCCTCTTTTTCATTCATTTTCCATTCTTGTAAATCCCTTCTCTCTTATAAAGGAAGACCGGGATCAGCAGGGGGCCTGTGAGTTAGTGAGGAAGGCCAGGGTCAGTGGAAAGCACTTGGACATCACCATTTCATGCCGAGCTGGATACTGACTCCATTTTCTTGGTAAACAGGGCCAAGTTTGGAGGCCTCTCTGCTTTTGCTCCACCATCTCTTCAGGGATGGCTGGACTGCACCTCCGAAGGGAAGGCATACTTCCTCCCTTATCAGTTCTTCTCTCCTCAAGCACTTTCTTTCCACATCAAGTGTGAGAGAATATGCCTCATGATGAAATTAGGGTTTCCACTCCTGTGTTTCCAGTTAACTAGACACCAGGACTGTAATTCTCAACCAGGGTGCCAGGACTGCCTAGATGGAAAAGATCACAATTTTTCTGATAAGGGGCAGGCAAGTTGTGGGCAGTTTGAGAAGCATAGTTACTGTTATTGGTGCAATGTTAAGACAGAGTCAAACAAAGTATTGTTCACTTAAGTGAAACTGCAGAAAACAAGCTAGAGAGGCTAGTCTTACTTTGTGAAGCTACACTGTCTTTGGAGTGAGAGAGATTATCATTAGGAGGTTTTAGTATCTGATTTTTTTTTTCAGACAGAGAACTGCATGAGAATATTATATTCATCAAAAGGGGCTTAAGTTTTTAAAAATGCCAAAATTGTTAGAAACATTTATTTATGAAGTTAGCAAAGCCAGCATCACAACCCAAGCAAGACAGCCTGACTGACCTAGAGGTTCCTGGGAGGCTCATTCCCGTGCTTAATGAGAAGCTGGCTAAAACTGACAAGACCATTGTATGGTGGGACCTTGGTTCTTGAACTTAATTCATTCCAGAAAACTGTTTAAGCAGTGATTTGTTCAAAAGCCAAATCTCCTTTGTCACATGAGAGATGTGTGACTTGTCATACAGGTATCAGCATGAAGGGCTTGTCAGGTAGAGAATAGAGACCCAAAGTTTTGTTAGACAACCGAGACATTTTTCCCCCATGAACAACTTGGTTGAGAACTGCATTGTTTGAGAACCAGGACTTGCAAGAATGAAAGTTTGACTGTATTTGACTGGGGCACTTGAAGTGAATGTTAACCTGCCCATCAGAGGAAATGCACATGAGGTCTTAATTATAATAAGCACCACTTCGTACTTCAATAAGTAGAATTAACAATCTTGTGTGAACTGGAGATATAAAATTGATGATTACCTCCTTTGGGTTTTCCTGTTTGCCCCAATGTCTTTGGCAATTTCATCATACCTTAGGAAAAACGAAACACTACTAGTTATGCTCAAAACCATAAAAATCTCTAGTTTCACCAAAGTGAATCTCCCGGATACTGGGACTTTTGATATTATACCTTACACACCTAATGACATTCTTAATTGACTATGTATTTTAAAGGTCAGACAAGTGTTTGATATAGGCATAAACTCTAGAAAGCATCATCACCTTTTGATTGTAGCCCTTCTGATTAATTGACACTGTGAACTCCTCTTTACATGGAATATCTTGGGTTATGGGGAACAAACATGGATAAAGTGTCATCTAATGGAAACAACATAGAGTTTAAACAGACATGGGTTTGTATCTTGGTTCTGGCATTTAATAGCTGCGTGGACAGGATGATATATCTAACTTTCTGAGTCTCCGTTTCCTCATCTATTAAATATGATTCTCTCTGCAGGGATATTATGAAGTTTGAAGACATGCTTGAAAAGCACCTAGCAAAATACCAGGTACGTGGTGTAGTTCCAAAGCTCACTTTTATCATTGTGTACACCAGCTAACTTCTCTAGCTAATATTGAAGTTTGACTCATTCATAGTATGTATAATATATTCATAGCTAACTCTTTTTAGGAGCAGACTGATTCTACTAACAAGACTTGATGCACAAGGAGATGGGGAATGGGCAGAGAAGCTGAGGTCACTTACACTCAGCACAGTGATGTTGATGTTAGATACCCAAGCAAGGAAAGCTTAGAGCCACTCACAGGACCAGCCTTGCCTTTGTACTGGTGTGTGCTCCAGCAGGTACAGATGCTGACAGACTGAGCTCCAGCCCTTCAGTGCCTCTGACATTGCAGAAAGCCCTGCTCTATAGACCACAGATCAATTTGCATGACATAAAGTTACGGAGGCTGACCTGATGAACTGGCAGAGCTGGGTGTGAGAGCTCTGGGTTTTGTTATTGTCCCCTGACCTCCACCAAACTCTGCTGTGTGTTTTGTACATCTAATAAATAGCATGTAAGTTCATTAAGAGTAGGGCCTGTGTCCTCTGGCTCTGTTCTCTCTCTGTGAATTCTTTGCGCTCAGGAGAAACTTACTGACAAGGACAGGGGAGAGGAGCCATGGTCTTGTAAACTGGTCGGTCATTGATTGGCACCTAACTCTGGCTGTTGGGAGCTGACTCTTTAGCTGATTACTGTCTGGGCTTCTCTTGCTGAGAAACACGTGCCATTTCTGACCTTTGGTAATCAAGGGTTTTTCCAGGGGAAGGGAGAAGATGGAAATTATGATCAGTTACAGTGATTTTTGTTAATAGTATAGGAGTAAAGTTTGGTGGGGTGAATGATACATCTATAATTGAAGGTTATGTGTGTGAATTATCTATTAATTTTTTCAAAATAAAAACATCTTTACTATGTTTTTCCTGATTATGTGAATAATACACATTCATTTGAAAAATATTCACACAATGCCAAGAAATATTGGAGGAAAGTAGAAATCAGCTGGAATGCAGGCATTCTAAGATGCCTTCCATTAAAATTTGGTGAGCTATTCTTTCATGAAACTTTTTATGCATATACAGAAATATCTTCTGAAAATTCATGCAAATCACAATCCAATTCTGTGTATTAAATTTGTATGCATATTTTTTCTGTATATTAAAAATCGTGAATATACACACCCTGCACCTTGCTTTTCTCAGTTAATGTCATGAAAATCTCTCCATTTTAACAAGAATGGGTCTAACTCATGGTTTCTCAACCTAAGCATTATTGACATTTTGGGCTGCGTAATTCTTTATTGTAGAAGGGCTGTTTTGCCCATTGTAAGATGTTTAATTTGCTGTCATCTGCCTACTAGATCAGAGCAGTACTTAGCCCTTCCTTGGCCCCTGACCAGGTTGTGACACCAAAAATATCTCTAGACATTACCAAATATCCATAAGGTGCAAAAATTTTTCCTTATTTAAAGCTACTGATCTTATTCTTTTAGATAGTTGCATAATATTCCATGCAGTATGAATGTGCAACTTTTTTTTTATTTTTTTTAAAAATATTTTATTTATTTTTAGAGAGGGCGATGGGAAGGAGAAAGAGTGGGAGAGAAACATCAATGTGTGGTTGCCTCTCATGTGTCCCCCACCAGGGACCTGGCCCGCAACCCAGGCATGTGCCCTGACTGGGAACCGAACCCGTGACCCTTTGCTTCACAGGCCCATGCTCAATCCACTGAACTACACCAGCCAGGGCTGCAACTTTTTTTTTGGTAATCATTTCTTTCCTTGTGCTCATTCATTTGCTTCCAGTATCTTTTTAAAAAAATATATTGTATTGATTATGCTATTACAATTGCCTCAGTTTTTCCCACTTTACCCCTCTCTGCCCAGTATCCCTCTTTCCTCCAGCAATTCCCCACTTAGTTCATGTCCATGGGTCATACATATAAATTCTTTGGCTTCTCCATTTCCTATACTATTCTTATCTTCCCCTGTCTATTTTGTACCTATCAATTGTGCTTCTTCATTCCTGCACCCTTTCCTCTATTCTCTCCCTTCTCCCTCCCAGCTAATAACCCTTCAAATGATCTCCACACCTATGATTCTGCTCCTGTTCTGCTTACTTGCTTATTTTTTTTTAGATTCAGTTGTCGATAGCTGTGAATTTGTTGTTGCCAGTACCTTTTTTTTCCTGTCAAATTTATGATTTATATGGGTGCTACCCTTGGTGCATGGTTATTATTTAGGCACCTGAAAGCTTTTCAGAGACAAAAACCCCATGCATCTCTCTAGGCAAGCACAGCATCGGTGAACCTGGACTTTATTCCTGGTTTAGCCCAAAGAGCAACGGTGAATGAGCAAAGCTGATGACTAGACTGTGTGACACATGGGAAGCCATGCCCCATCTCTCCTGGGCAGGTGCTCTTTAGCTCCAGATGATGGCTGCCAGGTGGGAATGTATCTTCAGCATTACTAAATATTCTATTTTTCAAGAGAAGCTATAAATCTGTATTTTATATAAAAACATTTCTAAATTTTTACCTGAAATTAATTTAATTTTTTGGAAAACACTGTATAGGCTAAACTAAACAGGCCCTTTGCCTAAATCTGGCCCCCTGGTTGCTAGCACAAATATTTGTCCTGATTGCATTCTCTGCCTTACTGGGTTTTCAGTTCCCTGATTGAGCAACAATGAGGGTTTAGTACAGCTCTTTGGCTGTGAGCACTGAGCTATGACCCACCTTGTCTGCTGTGTTGCTTGCCTCTCACTAGGTTCCCATCCTTTTTTGGAGAGAGCCCATGTTGTCATAGCTTATACCGTCTCCTGGTCCAATGATGTCTGAGCCACCATGAATGCTTGGCAGCCACTGACTTACGTGTTCTCTGGAGAATCAGGGTAAAGTGTTGCTTGATGCCTCAGCTTCAGAACTTATTTCCACTGTTCCTGGGGTGGCTCTGTGGGAGGGTATTTACTGGGACTTGGTGGCCTTCAGCAGCATGGAAGCTACAGTGCTCTTTAGAATCTGTAGTTCATTTGGAGAGCATGTGGCTAATTTACTTACCTGGTTTCCTTCCCAGGAAAAATGTTAGAACTGGAAGGGACATTGGAGATTTCTGAATCCAACATTTTATTTCACAACTGGGAAGAGCAAAGCTTAAAAAAGGGAGGAAGATTTGCAGAGGCTCCACAGCAAGTGCCAGGCAGGGGCAGCCCTCCTGCCTCCTGCCTCCCTTCCTAGGGTGTCTTAACCCTTGCCTCCAGTAATTGGATTTTAAAGAAATACCCCTTTTCTGTTTCAACTTTTCAGCTGACTTATCTGGTTGTCCACACTTCTGTGATTCATCTCAGGGAGGCAGCACTTAGGTACCAAGTGTTCATTGGAGTTTTTGCATAGCAAATTAATCTCTCTCCCCCAAGTCTTGCAAGACAACAACCTTGTTCTTCTAGTCAGACATTGTTGTAAAGAGGAGAATTTTGGTTTGGGAAGAGATTAGAGAAAAATTCTGTGGTGTTCTACCAGCTCAAAACCTAGATTATTATATCTGATCTGCAGATGCTACCTCAATTAATTAGATTTTGGGCTGGTGGTAATTTTGAAGACACAGCAACATGTAATAACTAGCAAGCTTCAAGTGGGATGGAATTGATTGACAGCTTGCCCATTTATGCTGCTTCCCAGTTCCTATGGATTCGACTTGCTGGCTTTCTGCACCCACTGCTGCCAACAGCTCTCCACTGCTGAAGAAGGTGGGCAGATTGGGCAGCCAGAGAAGAATGGCATGTGTTGGATCAGTCTTTTATCCCAGTGCCCACTCTGCTGCCAGAATGCTGTCAGCACTGTCTGAGAAATGCTTTAGGGACTGCCCACCAGCTTGACACCTGTGATGGCCAAGGTCAAGAACCCTCAGGAATCTGCTTGTTGGCGGTTGCAGCAGCAGAAGTGATGACATGAGAAGAGACATATTACTCCAAGAGAGAAGGCGAGCTCAATGGAGAGTCTAAAGACCCGAATTGCCCCTTTTCTTTATCACCCTGAGCCTCAATAGTCTTATCTGGAGCTTAGCGGCCAAACTGAACAGCTGTTTCCATTCAGAGATGATATTAAGGCTAATTTCATGTGGATGTGCACACATATACATCTGCACATGTATTGTGGGTATCTCATGTATATACTGAAATGTGTTCTTCCAAAATTTACATGTTGAAGTCCTATTTGGCAGTATCTCAGAATGTGATGTTATTTGCAAATAGAATTATTGCAGATGCAATTAACTGAGATGAGGTCATATTGGAGTAGAGTAACCCTAATCTAATGGCTAGTATCCTTATAAAAAGGGAAAACTTGGGCATAGAATGCACCTAGGGAAGATGTGGTGGAGAGACCATCATACTGCCACAAGCCTAGGAACTAACAGAAGCTAGTAAAAAGGCCTGGAATGAACCCTTTCCCAGTGCCCTGCTGATACATTGACATTGAACTTCTAGCCTTTGGAATGCGGAAACAATAAATTTCTGTTGTTCAAGTCATTTGGTGTGTGGTACTTCATTATTGCAGTCCTAGAAAATTAATACATTATTAAAGAAATAATTATATACATACTTGAAAATTACTTGAAATATTAAAGGCTCGATAGCAACCTCAAGTATATCTTGGGCCAGTACAAACCTGGTCATAGCTGTGTGGGGTTAATTGGTTCACAGTGGTGGGCTAGACTGATGGTGAGGCTCAGATGTAGAGACTAGATGGTAAGATCCTTCATGTGGCACACGTTATATTAGTCAGAACTACTCAAGACGTGGGATCCCTGGCTCTCTGCTCTGTGTATCCCCAGGGCTCATCTCTTTTTAAGCCTCAACTTAAGTTGATCCAGGCATTTCTAATATTACAACTAGTTACCTGTGGTCACACTGCTGGTAATGGCCAAAGCCACTTCCGTCTCTTTGTTTATTACTGCTCTTGTACCCCATCTCTGTGGACTTAGAATATGTTAATAAGCTGATATGAATGATTATCTTATTGCCACTGAAAACCCAAGAACATTCTACTTCCAGAATGGAGGAGGATTCCAGAGATGGGTAATGCCTTCGATACCTTGTTATATCTGCTATTGTCCAGTAGGATTCCATGCAATGGTACATTGGGCTGAGCATCACTTTCAGGGCTCTCAGTGATCACTCAGGGACTCATCTCCAAGACAAAGGAGGGGTCACTCAATAACTCCTGTCCCTAATAAAGCCTGAGAGTGAGTGCACCACTGCTCAGTACATTAACCATATTTACTGCCTAAGAGACAGAAAGCAGACTGTCTTATTTGATGAAGAAGCTGTAAAGTTTTAGTGAATGGGGAGTTAATAAAGTCTTTGGTTTGCCTTGTAAAAATTGCACTGCCTCTTCTGTGGTTCACCCTTCACTTGTATGAGTGTATTTTTATTCTTCTGCATAAATAAAACATGATTCGAAGCCACTTTTTGACTTGCTCCTGGAGATGGGTTCAACAACAAAAAAGTTAAAGTTGATATTGTGTTTTTGATTATGAGGCCAGAGTATCAGTATGGAACACCTAAAATACTTGTAAGATAAAAAAGACTCTATCTAAGCTGAAAAAGGACCAAATAAAAAGGACCCTCCTAGCCCCCTGCCCAGTCCCTGTGGGAATATTTACAATGGCCCTGCTCCCATCCTAGGCTCAGAATAAGACCATAAAACAGGTTGCTTCATCTTTGCTTCCCACATATCAAAGTCAAGAGCACTTTGAGGATAAAAATAGATAAATCATTGATCAAATTACCAACTTTTATTATTGATTCACATTATCAACAGCAAGTGCTAAATTGTGCTCTATAGTGACATGAATATAGTAAATATTTGGAGATACACAATTTTGTTGGTTGATTTCAGTCATCCAGTTTCTTCTTTTTGACCCAGAGTATTTTAGGCAAAAGTCACTATGTTGGCTATTAGTAAGTTTTGTGTCTTTCTCTCTCTTTTTCCTGAACCTTAACTTTAGAACTGATTAATAGAGAAGATCAAGAATCATGAATCTTGTAGAGATTGAGGAGGGTCCTGTTGAGAAGGCACCAGTGTTGGCCAGTGCCATGGGCTGGAATTGAGGCCAGGGGTGATGCTTGAAAATAGGGAAAAAAAGAGAACTGTGGAAAGTTACCAAGTTTTAGCTGCAGAAATGTGTTCAAAGTGGATTATCAAAGCCTGCAGCACTTAAATCAAATACTGGAAGCTGAGGTGGTGCCTATGGATGTCTGGCAATTGGGGAAAGAAAGGGGAAGGGAAGGTGTTAGGGTGCATGTCAGAACAAGCAGATCTACTCCTCTACTGGGATTTACATGCCTCTGGTGAACCTTTTTCTGGATAGTTTGGGCTTATTTAAAGTACCTGGAATGCATGTGACAGAAAATGTTGTCTGCCTATCTGATTCTTTTTATTTTTTGGTTTCACCTGAAGGGTAACATTTTTTAGGGCATGCTCCCATTTATATATTTGTAAATACGTATACTCTGCTAATAGGCATTATTTTCATGTAAGAATTTTATATAAATTTTCAGCACTGAGAATAACAGGTTATAAGTAATACTATATTCTAAAGAGGGCAATAGACATGGTCCCTGAACCCAATAAGACCATACAGAAATGACAGAAACCCCAGCACCTCCACCTGCCTTTGTAAAAAGAAGACTGGAAATTGGGCAGGATGTGAGTTGTGGATTTTTGACCTAAGGGGAGGCTCTTACACTCCCTACTCTCCCAAGGACCTTTTCTTCCAAGTCAAATAAGTGTACTATCTATAGAGATTGGAGGGTACAATCTCTAGGTGTTAGAAGGAAGGACTAGCACCTCACTCCTCACCTAGCAGGGTGCATGTGGAGAATCCAGGGGTCTGCTCTGAGTCACCCTTGGAGCAGAGTGGGGTGTGGTAGAAAGGCCTCTGCATCTTGATATCTATCCTGGGAGTTTGAGGACATGTGAGAACAGGACTGTGTCTCTTTATTGCCCCAAGAGGCCTGAAGCTTAGACATTGTCTGGAGAATAATGGCAAGATGAGGAGAGGGCAGCCTGCACTCTGCATTCGAGTAAGAAGGGTAAATGAGTTTTCTTAAGGTTGAGTGCTTATTGCAGAAAGGACTGGATTGGACCTTTTTATAGTATGCTGCCAGACTATGGAGCTAGTATAAGATACTCTGAATGCAACATCTGAGGCAGGAGTAGAGGGAGGTGTTCAGAGGTTAGTCAGAGGGTGTCTCCACATGAAAGAACTAGAAAGAGGCCCCCAGGACCTATTCCTGCAGCCCATGGGAGAGCCAGCACTGAAACACCTCATCCCATTGAGGACATAGTTAGCCAGCCCACAGGGAATCAAAACACTGGGTATAGTTAGGTAAAGTACTTGTTGCCTTTCCTCTTCTCCCCTTCCCTTCTGCCCATGGAAAGTAAGAAGAGAGAAGAGATGAAGAGGAAAGAAACAGATCACACCCTTTTGTCACTTCTGATCTTAATCCAAGGATTGGACCTGAGCAAAGAATAGGTTGGAAGCTTAGACTTCATGTGACACTCAACTTTTTATTTATACTGGACTATACTTTTTAAAAGCAAAAGGGAGTAAATCCCAGAGTGAGCTTGTTCTCTTGTAACTTAAAAGTTTAAAAATCTAGCTATACTTATTAAGATAGTCCTTCCCAATATGTTTGTATCATTGCAAAATAGAAAATTATAATTCCACTTGTTAAGGCAAACTGAGGCAACCAGACATGCCTATTTGTGCCTACAGGTCACTAGTGGTGACTGGTTGAGGGTTTTGAGGCTCCCACTCAAAGGCCCTGCTCCAAAGGCTGATGACCAACCATTTCCTTGGGTTGGGACATTATATTTGACACTGTAATCTCAGAGTGACCAAGAATTCCTTGTCTTTCTTTATGGAAGAATGGATATTTTTTATTCCTGTATATAGCCTTAAGATCATATGGGTCACGGGAATGCCTAGGTTTAAATTCTCATCTGTACATTAGCCTAGAAGTAGCAAAGAGCAAATATTGAATAAATAACAAACAAATATTGGCCTGGAAAACAAAATTCCAACATTGTTAATGGCCAGCTATTTACATTGGGCAGGACACTTGATCTATCTTGGTTTTTGTTTCTTCTTTTTTTAAAAAAATATTTTATTGATTATGCTATTACAGTTGTCCATTTTCCCCCTTTCACTCCCCTCTGCCCTGCACATACCCTCCCACCCACATTCCTCCACTTTAGTTCATGTCCATGGGTCATAGATATAAGTTCTTTGGCTTCTACATTTCCTATACTAATCTTACCCTCCCCCTGTCTATTTTCTATCTACCTTTTATGCTACTTATTCTCTGTACCTTTTTCCCCTTTCTCCCCCTCCCATTCCCTTGTTCATAACCCCCCATGTGATCTTCATTTCTGTGGTTCTGTTTCTGTTCTATTTGTTTGCTTAGTTTGCTTTTGTTTTTGTTTTAGGTGTTGTTGTTAATAACTGAATTTGCTGTCATTTTACTGTTCATATTTTTTATCTTCTTTTTCTTAGATAAATCCCTTTAACATTTCATATAATAAGGGCTTGGTGATGATGAACTCCTTTAACTTGACTTTATCTGAGAAGCACTTTATCTACCCTTTCATTCTAAAAGAAAGCTTTGCTGGATAGAGTAATCTTGGATGTAGGTCCTTGCCTTTCATGACTTGGAATACTTCTTTCCAGTTCTTTCTTGCTTGTAAGGTTTCTTTTGAGAAATCAGCTGACAGTCTTATGGGAACTCCTTTGTAGGTGACTGTCCCCTTATTTCTTGTTGCTTCTAGAATTCTCTTCTTCATTTTAATCTTGGGTAATGTAATTATGATGTGCCTTGGTGTGTTCCTCCTTGGGTCCACCTTCTTTGGGACTCCCTGAGTTTCCTGGACTTCCTGGAGGTCTATTTCCTTTACCAGATTGGGGAAGTTCTCCTTCATTATTTGTTCAAATAAGTTTTCCACTTGTTGCTCTTCCTCTTCCCCTTCTGGTACTCCTATAATTCGGATGTTGGAACGTTTAAAGACGTCCTGGAGGTTTCTAAGCCTCTCCTCATTTTTTTTGAATTCTTGTTTCTTTGTTCTATTCTGGTTGGATGTTTCTTTCTTCCTTCTGGTCCACACTGTTGATTCGAGTCCCAGTTTCCTTCCCATCACTGTTGGTTCCCTATACATATTCCTTTATTTCACTTAGCGTAGTCTTCATTTTTTCATTTAATTTGTGACCAAATTCAACCTATTCTATGAGTGCCCTGATTACCAGTGCTTTTGAACTGTGTGTCTGATAGGTTGGCTATCTCTTTGCCACTTAGTTGTATTTTTTTCTGGAGTTTTGATCTATTCTTTTATTTGGGCCATTTTTTTTTTGTCTTGACACACCTGTTATGTAGCAAGGGGCAGAGCCTTAGGTGTTCACTGGGGTAGGGCAACACACATGGTGCATTGTGATGCCATATGTGGGGAAGGGGCCTGAGAGGGAACAATGGCGCTTGCTCCACTCTCTGCCAGTTTTCATTAGCTTCCCCTGTTACTCAAATTGGGCCCTTCTGGTGCTGATTCCTGGGTGGGTGGGTTTGTGTACATTCTAGGACCCTGTGGGTCTCTCCAATGAACTCTCTTGTGAGGCTGGGAGTTCCTCCAGCTGCTGCCTCAACCCCTACAGAGGGTTTTCAATCAGAGGTTTGAGTCTTCATTTCCTCGAGCTGGAGCCCTGGGTTGCTTGGTCTGTCTTGCTCCCCAATTGTTTCTCCTGGTTTATCTGCATGCGAGTGTGGGACTACCCACTCCACCAGCTGTTGCCTTGCTGGCCAGCTGCAGCCTTGCCCACCCCACTCCACAATCCACCACCTTGCTGGGTCCTCCAGTCCCTGCCTTGTCTCAAGTCCTCTGCACCTGGCTGCCCATGCCCACCCCCCCTACCAGTCTGAATGAATGTTTCTTTAACTCCTTGGTTGTCAGACTTCCATATAGTTCAATTTTCTGTCAGTTCTGGTTGTTTTTCATTTTTAAATTGTTGTTGTCCTTCTTTTGGTTGCGCAAGGAGGAAAAGCGTGTTTACCTATGCCTCCATCTTGACTGGAACCTGGTTTTTGTTTCTTTAGTTATTAAGTGAAGGCATTGTAAATAGCAGCCACCACTACCACTCTCCAAGATGGAGCTGTAAGGGGAAGGAGCAAGAAATATCTGGTTCAATTAACTCAATCAAAATTTGATTGGATGGCTGTTACGCATGAGACACAAAAGGCAATATGAAGTTCCTCTGAAGCATGAAAAGTGGGATATTTTATACTCTAAGGCTGAAAAACTATCCAAAGGCCTCAGTGCCACTCTCTAGGACAGATGATATGTGATTGCAAGTCCCCCTATGGCCTTTGAGACCTTTTCTGAGATGTTTGTTTACTCCATGCAGCAGCACGTCCTGGCCAGACACTGAGTGGCTCCTGGATGGGGTGATTCCCTGCTGCTGCTTGTCCTGGTCCTCAGAGTGCCACACCTTCCAAAGGAGGCACTGTGTCAAGCAGAGTGCTCACCTTCCTCTGATGCATGAAATGTTAAAATGGATTTGGGGATACCCATGATACATCAGTATGGTGTTTGGTCAAATGTCAAATTTTAACATCTATTTACTCAAAGGCCTAGAAATTATCTGAGGGGAGAGTGGCATATATATCTGGTAGGCATGGGTTTCACCTTGAGGACATTCACTTTTCTCAGGCAAGGAACTCATAATCAGAAATCCAGGTAGAAAGAATTCTTTCTTGTGAATTGATTTCTGTCTATATCTATATCTATGTCTATGTCTATATTTATTATCTATGAATGGAAGTGGTTATATATATGTATGTATATTTTTCATTATCTGCCTGTCTTCTTCCTTTGTCATATCTTTTGGTTTGGGTTTCCTTGGAAGCAAAAGCTTGAGAATATTCCTTGGGTACAAGTGGTTCATCTGGGATGTGATCCTAGGAAGAGGAGTGAGAAAACAGGCAGAGTGAGACAGGGAAGGAGAAAAGTCAATATAAGGATGCATTATCAAGCTCATTGCTATAAGAATGGGAAACAAAAAATGGCAGAAGCACTAAAAGGCATCAAAATCAGCGCATTCAGAAACTTTTGAGCAGTGGAAACCAGAGGTGTGGCACTCTGAGGACCAGGACAAGCAGCAGCAGGGAATCACCCCATCCAGGAGCCACTCAGTGTCTGGCCAAGACAAGCTGCT
>PVKM010015277.1:0-28093 GCA_004027735.1 Carollia perspicillata | reverse complement strand
AGAGATAATTTAAAAAGGTTTAAAAGATGAAAATCTTCCAGGCCCAATATTTTATTATATCATCATTCTGCATAACACTGTTCAATAGAGAATCTCCAAGAATCTATTATAAATGAACATTAGAAAATGGTTTGTGTGATTCGAGACTTACTGCTGAGTATTTTGTAAACCGTGTGTCTAATTTTGTCACCAGGGAACTGGATATCATTCAATGTACCATAGAATAAGCTTGGCTATTTCTTTCCTAGATGAAGTGATTAGTCCTCAAAGGCCAGTTTCTTGAAAACAATGAGAGAGTTTCAGATGAATGGCCCCTTCCCTAATGCAGAGAAGGTGTCATGGCAAGGTAGAAATACATTGCTGTTTGTGTCAGGCTAATGTTTGAATCGCAACTTACACTTCAATTCTGTATGACCTTGAGCAAATCCCATGATCTCTTGATATCAAAGATTCTTTTTGTATGGCGGGGGTGGGGGGAGGGGAGTTACTTCTGCCTGGCTGGTCTCAGGAGGGGCTGTAGGGATGTGGTGAGATTATGGATATGGAGAAGCTAATCAAGTCAAGGGATTATTAAGAATTTCACTACTCATCACATGTAGGCAATGTTTTAAAAACGTCCTAAAAAGGAGTAGCTAAATATGACAGCTTTCTAGAGTTTTCTCAGAAGACAGAACAGGTGAGCAGTGAAGGTGAACTGGCTCAGAACACATGGGGGCACATTGCTCTCTACAGTGTGTAAACGGATACCTTATTAAACACTGGAGAGGAAGTTCTTTGTCAGATGTCCAATTTTAGAATTATGGAGTGGTAAAGAAATACTCAGGGTAAGATCTGAGGTACTTAAATTACTGGGACCTCAGCAACTCACAGTTGTGGCAAATGCACTATTGCTTCTTGCTTTGGGAAAGTTTGCCATTTCAAAAGCTGGTACAAGAAGAGTAGAGAGAAATGGCTTAATGAAAAGGCAATTTTAACTCATAACTCAGATTAATGGTTGGGAATGTCCTTTCCACATGTGATCCCAAAAGAAAGGAAAAAAGGGAATTCTGCTTTAATAAGGCAAATACTGCAGGTAGAACAGGGCTGCCCTGGGTGGTTCCTGAGGGCGTCAAAGAGGCGGGAACAGGAGCGAGGGATAGGCATTCCCATGCAATTCGCAGGAGCACACTCACACGGAGACCTGCATCTCCAAAGATGAACTCAGCTTTTTTGCAGTAAAGAGGTGTTAGAATGGCAAAAAGGTATTGCTTAATAATTCAGCACATGCATTAACCTAAGAAGGGTTTAAAAGTCTCTTATTGGAAAGAGCAACTTATTGTCAGCCCATTTTAATTGAGAATTTTATTACCATTTTATGCCAAAGGTTATCATCTCTCTTGTTTATGTTTTCTTTTATATTTAATATTTTATGAAACAAATACATCATTGAGTGTTTAATTATTTTTTCCCCTTTCTGAGTTTTCTCACTCCTCTACTTGTTCCTTTTCCCTGGAATATGTAACAATTTCATTAACCAGAAATTAAACAGAGGTCTTTTAAAAATATTACTTGTCTGATTGCTTCTCGGCCTTTTGGCTAAGATCAAATGTAGTATCTATTCTTACCAGGTTTGATTAAAATATTACTTGTCTGATACAGGCTTACAACAGGAACTTATGTTAAAAAGAAAGTGGGGACTGGATATTAGTGACCAATGAGCTGAATATGCACAACAGAATCCCTCTTTGCCAGAAGAGATGCTTTAAAACACACACACACACACACACACACACACACACACACACACACACAATAAACTTAGGTTCCATACATGGAAATAAAGTGCTTGGAGCACAGAAAAGTTGTAGTTCCGTTTTCTGCTGATCAAACCACAACTGAGATAAAGAGTTCAATTTAGAAAAACATAATATAGCAGAAATATGGAGGAGGGCCACCAGAACAGAAAGACTATGGAAACAGTCATATTCTTCCATGGGAGGAAGCACAGAAGGCATTTGGGAGGATTGGCCTGAAGAGAACAAAAGAGGGAGATAGGAAAGTGGTTTGAAAATAGACAAGGAGCCACTAGGTAAAAGAACTTGTGAATTTGTGTTATATTTATCCAAAGAGCTAGGATTCTTATGCAGAAGTCAGAGGAAGTTCATTAAGGGTTAAATTATTTAAAATTATGTTCTAGCAAATAGACCTACCTAAAAATCAATATGCTGTCTTGGAAAACAGCCATTTCACCACCATTCAAGTAGAAAATAAATGGGCATCTGTGAGGGCCACTGTAGAGCAGCATGGTCCATGGAATTGTGTGTGGTGATGGAAAAGTCTTAGGTCTGTTCTGTCAGGACAGGTTGCCTTAAGTAGCTCAGTTGGTTAGAGCATTGCTCTGATATGCCAAGATTGCAGGTTTGAACCCTGGTCAGGGCACATGCAAGAATAAACCAATGAATGCATAAATCAGAGAACAACAGATCACTCTCTCCTTCTCCCTCTCCCTCTCTCTGTCTCTCCCCCTCCCTGCTTTATCTCTCTAAAAATCAATATCTTTTTAAAAAAAGGTTGCCTTAGGCATGAACCCACATTATCCTTTCACTCCAACAGAAGGGAAGGTGGAGAACACAGCATGGATGCAGGTGAGTGGAGAGTTGAGGGTGGTGATGGTGTTTGGAAGTTCTCTTCAGATTGATTTTATTTTCTTAGTGAAATAAGAAACAAACCATCTGCTGAGAACTGGAAGGGACAGACAGTTGTTGAAATCACGAAGAAAGAGAACATGTGAAATAGTCACCTTGAAAAGTGAGACAGAGAGATTTTATGGAAAATTTTAGCTCCTGGATCACTGCCAGTCTCTCCAAACTAGTTCTATAAAGTGCAGTGATTTCAGTATCCATGTAAGCAATCCTTCCAAAACTCTGGCCTCTCGGTTTCTTGCTCTCTGCTCTTCCAATGATCTTTCCCTCCAGCCTATCTATCTTTCCTCCAATTAATCCCACAAAATCCTAGACGTTATCATTTACATAAAATGGCCATTCTCCCATAATTTCAAATTCAATCACTTCACTTTCTTGACACTGTCTTCCAACTTTCCAGCGTATTTCTTCTAGAACCCAGGACCCATCAATTCTTCACTCCATCCCTATAGCCTTTTCACTATCTCTCATTCCACTTCATTTTAGTCCACCCCACCTCTTATAGCTTAGATGCTTTGGTCAACCATAATCATGCTCTTGAATATAGCCTTGACTCCTTGTCCCCTTCCTATCCCTTCTCACTGCTCATGGATAGCACTCTAGCAAATTCTCCCATCTCTTGTTTTTTTTTAAATTTTCTTTCTCTTCCTGATTTTTCTTTCTTTATACAATACATGCTGTAATTTCTCCCATTTAAAAAATACCATTTTAAAGTATATTTTATTGATTATGCTATTACAGTTGTTCTATTTTTTCCCTCTTTGCCAGAAGACCCCTCTGCCCAGTAGCCCCCATCCCCCCCAGCATTCCCCCACTAGTCCATGTTCATGCATCATGCATATAAGTTCTTTGGCTTCTCCATTTCCTATATTATTCTTAACACCCCACTGTCTATTTTGTGCCTACAAATTAGGCTTCTTAATTCCTGCACCTTTCCCCCCATTCTCCCTTTTCCCCCTCTCAGCTGATATCCCTCCAAATGATCACCATATCTATGAATCTGTTCCTGTTCTAGTTGTCTGCTTAGTTTGTTTTCATTTTTTAGATTCAGTTGTTGATAGTTAATGAGCTTGTCATTTTTTATTGTTCATGATTTTGATCATCTTCTTTTTCTTAAATAAGTCTCTGTAACATTTTCTGCAATAATGGTTTGGTGATGATGAATTCCTTTTACTTTTACCTTACCTGGGAAACACTTTATCTGCCCTTCCATTCTAAATGATAGCTTTGCTGGATAGAGTAATCTTGGTTGTAGGTTCTTGCTTCTTATCAATTTGAATACTTCTTGCCAGTCCCTTCTTGCCTGCAATGTTTCTTTTGAGAAATCAGCTGATTAGTCTTGTGGGAACTCCTCTGTAGGTAACTCTCTCCTTTCCTCTTGCTGCTTTTAATATTCTCTCCTTATCTTTCATCTTGGGTAACTTAATTATGATGTGTCTTGGTGTGTTCCTCCATGGGTCCAACTTCTTTGGAACTCTTTCCGCTTCCTGGACTTCTTGGAAGTCTGTTTCCTTCACCAGATTGGGGAATTTCTCCTTCATTATTTTTTCCAAAAAGTTTTCAATTTCTCACTCTTCCTCTTCTCCTTCTGGCACCCCTATGATTTGGATTTTGGAGCTTTTAAAGTTGTCCCATAGGTTCCTAATCCTCTACTCATTTTTTTTTTTTTTGAATTCTTGTCTTTTCATTCTGTTCCAGTTGGATGTTTATTTCTTCCTTTTGTTCCAAATCATTTGAGTCCCAGTTTCCTTCCCCTCACTGTTGGTTCCCTGTATATTTTCCTTTATTTCCCTTTGTATAGCCTTCATTTCTTCCTTCATTTTGCAACTGAGCTCAATCAGTTTTGTGAGCATCCTGATTACCAGTGTTTTGAACTCTGCATCTGATGGGTTGTCTATCTCCTCACTGCTAGTTCTTTTGAAGTTTTGATCTGCTCTTTCATTTGGGCCATATTTTTTGTCTTGGCACACCAGTCTAGATGAACATTTCTTTTTTAAAAAATAAATATTTTATTTATTTATTTAGAGAGAGGGGAACTACATCTTATATCTCTTTAACATTTTATAAAGAAAAATAAAAATTTATTTATTTAAATATTTTTTAATTAAAACATTTATTCTTTTTTTAAAAATATTTTATTTATTTATTTAGAGAAGGAGAAAGAGTGGGAGAGAAACATCAATGTGTGGTTGCCTCTCATGTGTCCCCTACTGGGGACCTGGCCCGAAACCCAGGCATGTGCCCTGACTGGGAATTGAACCAGCAACCCTTTGCTTCACAGGCCCGTGCTCAATCCACTGAGCTACACCAGCCAGGGCCTAGATGAATATTTCTTTAACTCCTTGGTTGTTGGACTTATATGCAGTTTGATTTTCTGGCAGTTGTGTTTGTTTTTTGTTTTTAAATTGGTTGTTATCCTTCTTTTGGTTGCAAGAGAGCGAAGCATTTCTACCTACACTTCCATCTTGGCCAGAACCCTAATAAAATATTTTTAATGGAGAAAGCTTTATATTTTAGTACCTTTAACTGCATTTTTCTTGCTTTTTGAAATAAGTGGACCTGTATTTTCATTTTGCATTGAACACTGCAAATACTTAGCTGAACCTGAGTATGAGAATGAGCTGTTGAGGGAGTCCAGGCCTGATATACTCAGTTTTCTTTTTCTCTTTTTTTTTCCTTCTGGAAAGTTGGAAGCAAGAAAATGGAAGTGGGGTTATGGATTAAAGGAGAATGGGTTCCGAGTGTTGGCTCCATGGAGAGTTTTAAAACTTTAAAATGTTACATGGGAAATTAGTAAGGTAGTGTAGCACTTTGTCTGAGGGATTTTAAATACTTTGAACACAATACTTTCTATAGGTTTTTAAAAATTATGACATCTATAAAATTCATTTTTTGACCAATCATAAAGAAAATTACATTTGGGAATTATTCTATTTCTATCAAAATATTTGCTGGGCTTAATATCATGTTGTGAAAAGTGAGATAACACTTAGCTTGACTCGATATGAAATAAATGATATGCTAAGGTCTCAATTACTATAGATGATAGAGAATAAATATAACAGTATCATGAAAACTAAAGCATTATAGGCTCTATAGTCATTGAATTTAGTTTTGGTAAACTATAAAATATGAATTATATTGTAAAATGTATTTTGGGGGGTTGAGGGAAGGGCAAAAAAGGTGAGAATTATTAAGAAACACAAACTGCCAGTTATTAAAATAGTCACAGGATGTAAAGTATAGGATAGGGAATATAGTCAATAATATTATTATAACTATGTATGGTGTCAAATGGGTACTAGGCTTATTAAGATGATAACTTATAAGGTATTTAAACAGAAATATGAAAAAATTCTCAACATCGCTAGTTATAAGGGAAATGTAAATCAAAACCACAATGAGATGCCACCTCACACCTGTTAAAATGGCTATGATCAACAAAACAAGAAATAACAAGTGTTGGAGAGGATGTGGAAAAAAAGGCCCTTCACACACTGCTGGTAGAAACGTAAATTGGTGCAGCCACTATGGAAAACGGTATAGAGGTTCCTCAAAAAATTAAGAATAGAGCTACGTGTGATCGAGCAATCCCTCTGCTGGGTATCTACCTCAGAAATATGAAAACAGTTATTTGTAAAGGCATATGTACCCCTGGGTTCATTGCAGCATTATTCACAATAGCCAAGGTATGGAAATAACCTAAGTGTCCTTTAATGGATGATTGGGTAAAGAAGCTGTGGTACATATAAACAATGCAGTACTACTCAGCCCATAAGAAAAGATGAAATACTGCCATTTGTGACAACATGGATGGATCTTGAGAGTATCATGCAAAGTGAAATAAGTCAGACAGAAAAGGACAAGCACTGTATGATTTCACTCATATGTGAGCTATAAAGCTGAAACTCAGAGATACAGACAGACAACAGTATGATGGTTACCAGAGGGAAGAGGGTAGGAGGTGGTAGAGGATAAAGCGGGCCAAATACATGGTGACGAAAGAAGACTTGACTGTGGGGGGTGGGCACACAGTGCAATATGCAGATTATGTACCACAGTAATGGACACTTGAAACCTCTGGGACCCTATTAACCAATGTCACACCAATAAATTTAATAAAAATAAAAAGACAAATAAAATTTATTAAAAAGGAAATGAAATGAACAAAGGAAACAAATTCATAGATACAGACAAGAGAATGATGGGTACCAGAGGGAAAACGAGGGTGGGGGAAGAAGGGGGTAGTCTCCTCCGTCAAATACGTGGTGACAGAGGAGACTAGACTTTGAATGGTGAGCAGACAGTGACGTATACAAATGTTATAAAGTCGTACACCTGAAATTTATATGTTATTAACTATATCAAATGTATTGGTTATCCCAAGAGTTTAATAAAAACAAAATGTTTAATTACTATATTGTACACCTGAAAGAAATATAATGTATGTGAACCATATTTGAAAAATAATGTTTTAAACATATACTTTTGTTTTTTTTTTTAAATGTGGACCATTTTGAGATGATAAAATCAGCATATGCTCTTTGTGAAAATTTGAAATTTTTTTACAAAGAGAAAATAATTGTTTGCCACTCCTTTTATAGTCTACTACTGTTACTATTGTGATATATTTTCTTCCAGATTTTTCTCAACAAATTAGAATATAATTGTAAGTTACATGTTATATAAATTCTTCATATAACTCATTTTAATTTTGTATGCTAGTCCATTATGTAGCTCTGTCATACATGATATATCAATTTACACTTGTGAATTTACACTTGTCAATTTACTTATTGCTGGACATTTAGGTTGTTGCCAACATTTTTGTAATTTTGTATAAATACATGCAGATTCTTCATTGAACTCATTTCCAGTTGAAATATTTCTAAAATTAAGTTTAATCATATTCAGTTTCTCTACCTGTCCTCCCTTCTGCCCTTCTTTAACGCACAAAAACATGAGTCACTGACCTTATTTGAATCTTAGTTACTAAGACTATTATGCATTACATATATACACACACACACATTTGTCTATCTATCTATCTATCAATAAATCTATGTATGTATGTATGTATGTATGTATGTATGTATGTATCTATCTATCTATCTATCTATCTATCTATCTATCTATCTATCTATCTATCCAGCTTCTTAGAAGGTGAAAAAACCCTAAGGCTAACCTCACAGAAAATTACCTTTATGAATTTATTGCCTGTTAAATGGCCTCACAGTTGAAATGCCTGAGAATTTGTTAGCAGGAAGGAAAGGCAAAGGTTCAGTTTTTGCACGATCCTGAATTAATCATTGCCGGAGAGAGCTCAGGCCAGAAATAGGTGGAGGATCCCTGACAGATGTAATGAGCTGTTTTCTGTCATCTATTTAAATATAAATAGGTCACTTGGGAGCACATTTAGATTTCCCCAAATGACCACTGTAACTAGAAATGTTTCATTTGCCCTCTATTCAATTTAATCTAACCATTTACTGGCTATTTCAAGATATTTGTTTTGTGAACAGGAGACTTGAAAGAGTTAACTGTACTTTGCAAATGCCTTAGTTGTATTTGGGATTAATTTACTCCCACAGCAGGATCTGGCTTATTAGAGCTTCAGATATTTCTAAAGAAAATTCTATGTTAGATGCATCACTGAAATGCTTGCTGTCTCCCCAGGAGCCCACACGAGAATAGCTTGGTGGAATAAACTTATTTTTGTTTTTTTATTCCCATAAGTTTGCTAGAAAACAGCTGGTCTTTTCTAAAGTGAGGTTGACTAACCATCTATGATGTTTGAGAAGGGTCTAATTAGTACTGTAGGTTGATTGCAGATTATATACATTTTATTTAAAAAAATCACATACTGAGAAGCATTTGTTTGGCAGCTTGCTTGTAAAATTACTTTTCACTAACCACAGTGTTAACAATGTGGCTATTGCATAGGAACAAAGCCTGTAATTTCTTTATCACTGTTTGAAATTGGGCTCATTGTAGTTGTTGACATTCAACTACCTGATTTTACAGTTTTATAGGTTTAGACAAGAGAAAACAGAAACTCTGACTTCTTGTTTTCACAGATATGCCTTTGTTAATTTTTCAACGTAGAGGCTGTGACTAAAGTCCCTTTGCAGGCCTTTCCTTAGTGGGTTGGACAAAGATGACAGGAGTCTTGCAGTTGAGGGAACAAGACCCATGAGGTGTCCTCCCAAGCTCCTAGTCCCCATCCTGACCTTGGGGAGGAGGCTCCTTCCACCCTACCGGGACTGGGCCAATCCCTCCCTCCAAAAGAACATGGAGACAACTTTTTCAGGGTTGAATTTCCTAGCCTTGAATCTCACTATTCTCCAGGTAGATTAAGTCCTTGAATTAACTGGTCTAGATCAGTAATATTCAACCTTTAAGAAAAAATCTCATGTCACACATAAACTAATTACTAAGATTCTGTGGCACAGCAAAAAATTGTTTTTTTCCCGATCTCACAAAAAAATTAGGTGGAATTTTGGTGCATTCACACTGGATGGCTATTGTTGCATTGGCTGTTGTCATTTTTTTAATTTGACAGTCTAAGGGAAAAGAGGTCAGTGCCTGTGACTGAATAGTCAGATACTGTATGTTTTAAAAATTCTTGCAGCACACCAATGTGCCTCTTGTGGCATACCGGTTGAAAATCACTGGTCTAGATTAACTATTGATCTTCTCTCACTCCCCTCCAGCTAGATTAAATCCTCTGATTAACTAGGAATTCCTAAAGAAATAGGACCTCTCTTTCCTGCTTACATGCTTATAAAATCTCACCTCACACTGCCTTTTCCATTCCCCACACTCCTTGTCTGGTTATTTTTACCTCTCATTGCAGTTTTAGTTTAGAGCTCAGCTTCTCTGACCTCATCTTGCTCAACTAAAAAACAGAAACAAACAAAAGACCCCAAACTATCATAGCAAAAATAACAAATTTAGAGCCTGTACACTGTTTTCCCACGGCACCGTGGACTTAAGCTTTAAACAGCATCTTACTAGAATCACCCGTTCATTTGGGAGGCAGTGTCTTCCCAGTAACATTCTTAAGAACACTGTTTTGCTCACCTTATTTGCCATTATGTTAAAGAGGTATAAGATGTAGTTCAAAGGAATTTGCAATACAGTTGTGAGAAAAAGGTGTTTTTATGTAAAGCCAATGATACACACACACACACACACACACACACAAGTTCAAAACAGTTTGGTGTAATTATTAGGTCAATAGGAATTTATAGGCAGAATTGATCCATGAGGGCAGGAACAATCTAAAGGGGGCTTTTTGGGGAAACTGAGATTAGAATTGGACAAATATTGCTATTGCTATAGGATTAGGGAAGGGAGTTACTTCTTTTTCATTTTTTTAAAACAGACTTTAGAGAGAAAGCAGGGGAGACAGAGAGAGATACTAATTTCTTGTTCTACTTATTTATGTATTGATTGGTTGATTCTCGTATGTGTCTCCATCAGGGATGATGCTCTAACCAACTGAGCTACCTGGCCAGGGTAGGTTATTTCTTTTTATTATTGATTTATAGGAGTTCTTTATATATTCCCTAAGCAAGTATTTTGTATTCATCATCTTTTAAAAATACTTGTTCAAAATCTACAGCTGGCCTTTTCATTTTCTTTTTTTTATATATTTTCCATATTTTATATTTCCTTCCCCCCCCCAGCTTTTTTGAGGTGTAATTGACACATAACATTATATAAGTTTAAGGTATATGATGCCTTCTCATTTTCTTAATGTTGTATTTTGAAGAGTAAAATTTTTTAATTTTAATAAACTCATTTTCAATTATTTCTTTTTTGGTCAGTGCATCTGCTGCATATCCTATATTTTAAAGCATATATAAGTTTTTTTTAAAACAATTTAAGAAAAACCTATGCCTATTTCCTTTCCCCCTTTCTCCTAAAATGATGCTTTTAGTTTAAAATGACTAAGATGATATGCACTGTTGTGGTAGAAAGGTCAAGAATTGAGACTGGCAGAAAATCCCGTATGTAAAATGTCTCATCTCAGCAAGGTTTCCAAACTTCAAAGTCCTGGAAGAAAAGGATTAGATACCTTTAAAGACTAGGAAAAGAAGCTAAGCTCTTTGAGAACATGCCCCCTTGACTACCATCAAATGGTACACGCTCATTATAAAAAATTTTGGTGCTGTACATAAATAACTTTTAGTTTGACTTTTTAATATCTAACAGACAAAAGAAGAATACATTGGAGGACTTAGTGAGGTTAGTCAAAGACTCTAAGGGAATGCTAAAGAGCTAGTCCTCAGAAGGGGCAGGAGCTAGAGCAGCTGCGAGGATCAAGGGACCAGGATCAAAGACGTGAATAGACATCCGTCCGTAGGAAAGAAGGATCTCCAGCTATTTCCGTCTTTGTGTTACTCCTCTCAAGTTCAACTTCAAGAAAGAGGAAAGTACCTAAGTGGCTTAATTTAGTCACGTGGCCAGGGGAAGTACAGGGACCTTGGTTGGGAGGGTTGAGAGTTCCTCCTTCAAAACTGGAATCAATAGAGGAAAACTAGGGCGCTGCTGCTGGAGAAGGAGGGATGATTCTGGGAAGGTAAAAACAGTGCACGCCCACTACACCCTTAAAAAGGCAAAACATACATCTTTCAACTTGTGTTTATGCCCCCTCATTAAACAGGATGAAATTGCCTTCATTCACTCAAGTCTTCCCGCAAGTAACTGGGCTCGGCTGAGTTAAATTATGTTACTGCCAAAAAGGCCAAATTAGTGGAAATACAGTGCCCCTGGTTAGAACCCATCCCAGGTTAATTTTGTTGTTCTTCTTATTGTTTTAAATCTTGAGGTTGAGTGTATCTTTTTAATTAGAATTTTTCTTTCTAAATTGAGATGCAGAAACTCTGGGAAATCTACTATTAAGTGGAGAAAATGGATAACAGTAAATAAAATATAACTTGACCAAGTTCAGAAGTGAGTTAGCAGTGATATAAACAGAGGTTTTGTGCATTTGATTCCCTTTTTTAAAAATTGCTTAAAAGTTGTGCTTCTTAATTTTGCTTGCAGAAACTGTATGTTTTCACATATGAGATGTGAATTAATTTTCACACCTATGTTTAATTTTATTTTTTCATTCCTTCATTCTACAAATATTGGGTTGGCCAAAAAGTCTGTTACACCTTTTCTGTAAAATAAAAGAAACATTTTTTTCACTTTCACCGATAACTTTATTGATTTGGATATTCTGAGTATGTTGGCTATCTCTCACTATTGGATTTTAGTGGGTAGAGGCTAGGGGTGCTGCTAAACATCCTCCAATGCATAAGACAGCCCCCCAGCAAAGAATCATTTGGTCAAAATTGTCAATAGTACTAAGAAACTTCACAAACTTTCGACATGTTTGATCAGTCACAGCACCTTCTGCATACACTGTACAAATCTTTTTTTGTGCTTGAGCTGCATTTTTACCTTTCTTGAAATGATAAAGCATAATCTATACACCAAAAATGTTGCCTTTTCTTCCATCTTCAGTATTAAAATGGCTGCACAAAAATTCACCAATTTTGATGTTTTCTAATTATTTTTATTGTTATTTTTTTAAAGATTTTATTTATTTATCTTTAGAGGGGGAAATGAAGGAGAAAGGGAGAGAGAATATCAATGTATGGTTGCCTCTCATGGGTCCCCTGCTGGGAACTGGCCTGCAACCCAGGCATGTGCCCTGACCGGTAATCGAACTGTGGCTGTTTGTTTGGTTCGCAGGCCCACACTCAATCCACTGAGCCACACCAGCCAGGGCTTGATGTTTTTTTAAATGCATGCTGATATGATAGACATTACAATACAATCTAACACAATTGTTTTTGAATGAAGTTAAAAATAATTTAGCACTACTAGAGCCATTGTATGGAAAAACCTAACAGACTATTTGGCCAACCCAATATTTCTTAAGGGTTTGCCATGTGTGTTAGCAGTGGGGGCGCTGGAAACCTCAGACAAGGAGATAGTGTGGGAACCTGATGTATGAATATAGACAATGAACTATTATAGAAATGAAAGATAGGCCATGATTGTTTTGTTCACTAATTTTTATCTCTACTACCTAGCACAGTATCAAAAACATAGAAGGAACTAAAAAATATATTGTTGAGATGAATACATGAATGGAGGAAGAGTCAATGTTTCTATGAAAAGACTGGTGGGTTGGGAGTGTAGAGGATAATGGGAAGGGGCAAGTTCAAGAAATTTGTCTTAGACTTGTTTACTTCTGCTTCACAAAATGCTTAAAAGAATAAAGCCTAGAGTTGCCAAAGCCCAAACCTGAGAACTGGCTACCCTTCTGGGGTTCCACCAGGCATCTGCCTTCAGATACACATGTGTGTTGGTCATTCTGTCTCCAACAAAGGATTATTATAGGAGTTAAATGTACTCTTCTGGATCTTTGTATCAGGTATTTTTGTGATGGAGGACACTGGTTGCCCGTATGACTCCTACAAAAATCTCAGTGTTTCTGCTCTGGAGGTAGAAATATGAGGCTACATAATTTTGAAATCATGTTTTCCTGCATTAAGCAGTATAATGTTGGCTCTTGTGGAATATATTCTTGCTCAGTACTGCATACTTAGAAATAAGTCACTTCTGAAGGGGGAGGGAACAGTGTGTGGAAGTCACACATCTGCAACAGAGACCCCATTTGGCCCACACTGAGAGCCCACTGGTATCTAAGCAAAGATCAAAAGAATGCTCCCCTTTCCAGTTGAGCAGAGTTCTTAGGAACTACAAACACACTAACATTCCCTGATGTAACTTTCAAAAACAAAACAGAAGTAAAATCTAAGTCTTTCCTGGGCTTGCTCTCTTTTTGGTGTGTGGGCTGTCTGTTTACGTATCTCCATGTTTGTGTTCCTTTTGCCTCAAAACGTGTGGCTGCTCTCTAATTCTTGTCATTGCTGGGTCTAACCTGTTCTGCTGTTTTCCACCCAGGCAGCAGCATGGCTCATGAGAACAGCAGAGCCTTTAATGCCAAAAACACCTAACCTCAAATACCAGTTATGTTATTTAATATCTAGGCTGCTTTCAACAAAGCACTCATCTCTGAGCCAATTTCTGTGCTGTTCAGTGATATTTCCATTTCTCTTTCTAGGCACGTGTTAGGGTTACATTTCTGGTTCCCTTGATATTCGGACATGTAATGCACTTGTTTGGGCAGTGGATTGAGTTTCGAAGTAGACATGTGTCATTCTTAAGGAGAAGCCTGTAAGAGACTCACCTTGTTGCCTTTTCCCTGAAACATGACAGAGACCTCATCACTCTGGTCCCTGAGAAAAGGCAATATGGAATAGAATCCTTACCAACCCCAGGAACATGTAGTGTGACCAAGAATTAAACTTCTATTATTTGAAGTCATCAAGATTTGGGGGTTGTTACTCAGCATGAGTTAGCCCATTCTGGCCGATGCTTCCTAATACAAATAATGAGTATAATATGGTTTACCTCAATGAGCTGGTATGTGAGGATTACCAATTCTCAGTAGGAGATTAAGAAGCAGTGTCTCTTTTGACTGCTACCCCCGTTCTCACAGTTGTCCATACCTCCTGCTCTCATGACATCCACCTGCACACACACACGGTCACTCTTGTTGCTTTCACTCTACCCACCTTTTTTTTATGACCCCACTCCCCCACTTTTCCTCTTTTTCTTTGTCCTCTGTGGTATACCAGTTTCATTCTGGTATAACTCTCTAAACCCGTTTCTCATCTTTTTCTTCCAACTGGAAACAGAATTTGAGTTGAAAGGACCATTACCTCTCTAAAAATCTGTGGAACCAGACCTTCAACCTCACTCCCCAGCCTTCAAGCATCTCTGAAGACACTTTGACATCTGGACCTCATCTAAAGTTACTACTTCCCTCCGAGAGATAGGTCCTCTAGGTCACTAGGTTCCCTTCTTTAGCTGTTATCATCCATTTCCTAAGGACACCAAATCACCCATGGTCTCAAAGGAACCTGTAGTCATTTAGCTGCTCTGGCTTTACCCTCCTGCACATACCTTGGACACTTCCCTTACCTTACGTTCCACAGGTAACCCTAGCAATGCTTCTTATCCTTACACTTACCCTTTATTCATTTGTTTCTTTGCTTCTCCTTCCTTCCTTCCTTCCTTCCTTCCTTCCTTCCTTCCTTCCTTCCTTCCTTCCTTCCTTCCTTTCTTCCTTCCTTCCTTCCTTCCTTCTCCCCCTACCACCACCTCCAAACCATCCCCATCCTTCCCTCAACATTTTACTGAAATACCAGATGATTGCAGTCCCTGGGAAGCCTCACCACATGATTTCACTTTTCTTGTTTCTGGGCTAGAGGCCAGCTGTAAAGGAAAACAATGAACCCCCGACTACATGCTGTATATTGTGACTAGACCTGAACTAACTAATTTTTCTGGAGGAGTTGGCATCAGTATTCGCCTGTACTCCTCTGAAACCGCTCCTCCCATGGCTTCTGGTTCTCTTCCTGGACATACTTCACCTCTCTTTTCAGTGGTGCACCTTTCTCTGTCCATTCCTCATTTAACTGGCAATTCCTAGAGTTTTGTGCTTGAGATTCTCCTCTTTTTAGTCTGTAGCTTTCTCTAGAGGAATATAATCTACCCAATGGCTTCAATGGCCATTTAAATGTAGATGACTTCCAAAAGAGTTTCACCAGCACTTTCTCCTTAGAAACAGCCCATGTCCTATTAGTCAAACAGAACTGGATGTCCTATGAACCCCTTAAACTTAACATGACCTCAAACAAACACCTTTTCTCCTTTGCCCCCAAACCTGTACTGTCCCTTCTATTCTTGATCTGGATTAATGGCATCACCATTTACCTGTCTCCTAACTGAGAAACCTTGGTGTTATTCTCACCTCCTTTAACTCAACCCCCCACATACAGTCAGCTGCCAAATCTTGCTGCTTCTAATTTTAAAACATCATTTGATTCTGCCTCTTCCAAACTGCATGCTACTGGCTTAAAATAGGCCTTCAACATATCTTGTTTGGGCTGTTATTACAATAGCACTGTTAGTAATCTGTTTCCCTGATAACATCTTTTTCCCCACCCCATGTTCTCCAGCCTGCCACTATGGTTTCAGAAAACAAAGCTAATCAGGTCTTTTCTCTGTGTAAAAGCTTCTGCTGGCTTTCTATGCCTGGGATTAAAATTCAAACTATGCAGTTTGGCTACAAAGTTCTTAACCTCCTGGCGCCAATCTACCTCTCCACGTTGTTTCCCTTCTTACCTACCTGTCCTCCACCCACACTCTAGGCTCTTGTTGCTTCATGTTCTCACTACTTCCAGCACATCACTGCATATTTTCAGAAGTCCATACAATTTTTTTCAAGGCATTCCTTGTCTTCCTCTTTCACTTGAAAAATTCCGATACCTGCTAAAAGAAGTTTAAGTAGCACATACTCAGTGAAGCCTGCCCTGAGTTTGTCAGGCTACTTATGTTCTGTTCCTTTTGCTCCCAGGGCACTTTATTTTTTTAATTAAATTTATTGTGGTGATATTAGTTAATAACATTACATAAGTTTTAAGTGTATGCTTTCATAATACATCAACTGTCTGTTACATTGTGTGCTTACCACTCAAAGTCTGGTCTTCTTTTCTCACCATATATTTAACCCCTAGTGCACCTGATGTGTGCTCTAGACTATACAGTGTGGCTGTTAATTTTTCTGTTGACATGTCTGTTTTTCTACTAGACTGTAAGATACGTAAGATTCTGATTATCAGAGAACTGAAGAGCAAGTGTGTAGTAAATAGTGATGAATGAATAAAATGTTATTTTCCTCCCAGGATGGTTTTGGTGTCAGTATCTTCTATTCTGCCCTTCCTATTACATCCCTAATAAATAATCAACTTAAATTTATATTTTAATATCCTCTAGGTTGACAATCTAGAGTAGCAATGTTCAACAATACAGCCACTAACCACATGTGGCTATTGAGCACTCCAAGTGCAGCTAGTTGAAGTTAAAATTAGCTGTAAATGCCAAATACACATTGGATTTTGAAGACAATATGAAAACAATGTAAAATATTTCACAATAATTTTCTACATTACTCACGTTGAAATGATATTTTGGATACATTGGATTAAATACAACAAGCTATTAATCTCACCTGCTTCTTTCTAATTTTTACATGTGGCTACTAGAAAAATTTCAAGTACATATGTGGTGTGCCCGTATGTCTACTAGACATTGCTGTGATCCTTCAGTCCATCATGTAGATCATTTCTTGGTGGTAAGCCTGTCTTCTGATTTTTCTGAGTTCTTGCAGCACTAAGCAGAATTTTCTGGGGGAAAACACTCAAAAACAGTGTTTGTTAACTGGTTACTGCTGGACTAACTTTCCCAAAAGATGCTCTTTTTTTTCCCCCATGCTATTATTCTAGTTGAAGAATCCACAGGTTTTCTATTGTCAACTGCATCAAAGCCAGATTGCTTTGTCTGGTTCCCCAAGTCTTCTCTAATCTTGTTGCACTTGACTTATTCAGCCCTTCACTTGTGCTAAGTAATACCCCTGTCCTTTAGCCGGTGTGCTGCTATTGCTCCATAGTTCCCTCCCTAGGTCCCCATCTATATCACGCTGGTTTTCAGGATGTGGCTTAAAAGTTCTACCTCCCACACGATATTTTTTTGTTTATTGGAATTCACTTTGGTATCCACCTAGTTATTATTTGTCAGAATGATGCAGTTTAAGCCATAATTTAATTACTCAGCATCTTCACTGCCACTACAATTCAACTAAATTCTGCAAATATTTTTGAGACTCTGTGTCAAAAATAGGGCTCGGTGAGCAGGAGGGTCATCTTTATGTAGGGCCTAGGCTAGAAATTGGCCCTATAAAAAGTATGAGACACAGGTTCTTGTTCGTTTGCCTTGATTAGCATCTGCTTCACCACAGGCAAGGGCCATGCTTATTCTAATTGCATAAACCCTATGTCAGAAATTGCTAGTAAGACACATGACAAAACATTCAGTTTGCCTCACTCGGGGTTCAAATCCCATGATTCTGGAGTGGGGCATTCTGGGGATTAATCAAAAATGTCTTCTTTCCCTAGTTTTCTTTTTCGTGAATTCAAGTTCACTGTTTATACACCTTCTTGTTCAAGTGAAACTGCTCAGTATTTGGCAACTTCAGCACAACTTCTACTCCATAAGGAAAGCCTTACACTTTCCAGATGTTTTACACTCTGCAGCCAGACTACTTTGGATTTGAATCACAACTCCTCCGATGAGTAGATCTGTAATTTGAACAAGTTACTAAACTCCATGCTTATTTTCCTAGCTGTATAATGAGGATAATATTACAGGGTTGTGATTGGGCTTAAATGAGTTAATTGTTCATGGCACAGAATAATTAATGAAGTTTAGAATTCAATGCATGTCAGTAGAAGAGGATGCTTTACTTTATTCTACGCATGTCTCTAGCTTCTAGGGTGCTGACTGTTTAAAAAATGCTGGTGAATAAATGTCGAATGAATAAACAAATCCACCCAGTCACTTTTATTTCTGCATTTTCAATGTTGTTCCAGAAAAGGCAAAGTCAAGAAAGCAAGGGAAAGTCGCCTCTCAGTAAAAGATCTTCCCTTACCGGGTTTTATCTGAGGCCCTCAACGACAGTCCCACTTCAAAAGTAGGGAAGCCCACAGCAGGCAGAGCAAGGTACTTTTCTGGAATCACCTTGGGCTAAGGGCTTTGAGCAAAATCAGCCAGCTGGCTGGCTTCCCGGGAAGCTCAGCGCATGCGCAGAGCACCAGGCATCTGGGTTCCTTCCTGTGGTGCCACCCGGAAGCCACGGCCTAGGCCCTTCCCCCTCTTTCCAGTCTCGCCGGCTTCGCGGAGCGTGCGGGGCCGGCCCGGCGAGGAGGCGGGACACGTCGGCGCTGCTACCACCTCTGCCGCCGCTCCTCCTGTTCCAGCTGCTGCCGTTTTGGCTTCCAGAGGCTGGGTCTGCCCTTGGTCCCGGCGGCTCCAGGTGCGTTTATCCAGCCCGGCTCCTGCCTGCACCCGCTGCCGCCTTAGCTGTTCCGGGCTCCCTGCCCCGCTCCCGAGATGGCGACGCGTTCCTGCCGGGAGAAGGCTCAGAAGCTGAACGAGCAGCACCAGCTCATCCTGTCCAAGCTGCTGAGGGAGGAGGACAACAAGTACTGCGCCGACTGCGAGGCCAAAGGTAGCGCGGTCGTCGCCGCCCCTCGTCCGGCCTCCTGCAGCCGGTGACCTTCCCGTCGCCCCGGCGCCCCGTCGCCCCGGCGCCCCGGCGCCCCGGAGCCCGAGCGGACGCGGCGGCTGAGCCCGGTCGGCCCTAGCCCTGACGGGGAGGAGGGCGCGGGGCTCAAATGGACCCTCATCTCCGCCCGCGGCGGCGGTGAGGTCAGGCCCACGGGCTCTGTCCCCGGCTCCAGCCTTTTTCCCTTTCCGGCCCCGAGGTTGAAACGGTGCCCGTGTCGTGAAGCTCGGACCCGGTACGGGGCCGGGGCCGGGGCTGGGGCCGGGGCCGGGGCCGGGGCCGGGGCGAGTCTGAGAGGGCGAAATCGAGCCCCGGCCTGGGCAGTGCTTGGGAGTTAAAGGGATGCCCTTCTCCCGCCGTAGCTCACAGGTGCTTCCGTGGGTGGGGCTACCTGTAAGTCTCCGTCCGCGCCTCAACCCTCCGCGATAACTTCATCCTCCACCTCGGGCTGTGATGCTTGGTATCCCAGGTGGAGCTCTACCTGCCTGCTCACCCAACAGCTTTATGTAGGGCTTTTGCTTCTGCTTCTTGAGAAAGAGTATGGTGGTCCTTTTTGGTGGGTTGTAGTTTTACTGAAGAAAACAACTAGGGAGGAGTCTTTATTAGTAGAATTTTTTAGTCTGGTTATTAGCTAGAATGAACAGGAATTTCATTACTCGAGTCTCTTGGACAGTAGGCTTATGTTCCTGAAGATTTTAATAGATTGCCTCTGACCAGCTAGTTTGGGAGATTATATGGACACAGGTTTGTGTACCCCATGAACGTTGAAGGTACAATTTAAAGATCCAGAGATGAAAAAAACCTAAATTTAGTTTGTTCATATGGAGGGCTTTTGGCCTCAGCCTTTGGAAGTTTATATAGCCTCTATTTTTTGGGTTTGGAGATCTGATTTATATTTAATGTCTTATAACTAAGCTCATGGGGACGGTATTTCAGATATTTAGATGTGGTTAGGAAGAGGGTCTTGCTTATTTTTAAATTGGTTTACTTGTTCATTCTGTGTAAAAGCAGGTAGTTCTCCAAAACAGGAGTTGGTCAGTCTTTGGGAATGCCATTAAGATTTCTGTTATTATTTGACCCCGAAGCTCTACCGTTCTTCCACAATACTGTATAAATGAGTTACGTTTCAGTAGGCTGATGTTTGATTAGACAAAGCCACACAGTATCAGCAAGTTACTTCACAATGATAACGGGTACTGGATTACTGTAACTAGGCCATTTTTTGAGCACTTTTCAGTATAGTAACTTGATTGAGCCAACCTAATATTTATTCTATGTGACCTTTCAGGTGATGAGTTGAAAATGCCTGATTGTTGTAATATTTGTTTACCTGGGTTTTTTGGGGGGATACTTTTCTGTATTGAGACTCTTGCTCACTCATCACTGCACTGATAAAACATTGAAAAATGATCCTTAAAAAGGCCAGAAAAAGATAGAAGCTGAGCTTGTATGGTATGCATTTTGACTAATGAATAACAGGTTAAGTAGAGATGTTAGTGAGTATGAGATCATTAAAAATAATGTTTCAATAATTTATGTATAGAAATAATTGAAAAATAATTTTTGTTCAAATTTTCCTTCCAAAGTACTTTGTACAAGTGCTTTCTAAAATAATTTATAGGTATTTTTTAAAATTTTATTTATTTTTAGAGAGAAGGAAAGGGAGGGGGAGAGAGAGGGAGAGAAACATCAGTGTGTGGTAGCCTCTTGCACTTACCCCTCTGGGTACCTGGCCTGCAATCCAGGCATGTGCCCTGGCTGGGAATCCAACCAGTGACCATTTGGTTTGCAGGCCAGCAGTCAATCCACTTGAGCCACACCAGCAAGGACAATTTATAGGTTTTTAAGGCCATCATTTACCACATGTTAACATTTTCATTCACTTTTTTTGAGGTGGGGGAAGAGAATCATGCACTTCTCAAATTATTGGGTTGACCAAAAAGTCTATTACTTTTTTTTCATAAAATAAAGGACACATTTTTCATTTTCACCAATAACTTTATTGATCTGGATATTTTGAGTATGTTGGCTATCTCCTGCTATTGGCTTCTAGTGGGTAGAGGCCTGGGGTGCTGCTAACTATCTTCCAATGCGTAAGACAAAGAATTATTTGGCCAAAATGTAAATGGTACCAAGAAACTTCACAAACCACTTTTGACATGTTCGATCAGTCACAGCACCTTCTCCATACACTGCATAAGTCTTTTTTTTGCATTTCAGTTTCATTTTTACTTTCCTTGAAATAATAAAGCACAATATGCTGAAAATGTTGCATGTCCTCTTCCATCTTCAGTATTAAAATGGCTGCACAAAAATTCGCCAATTTTGATAAGTTTTTTCTTTTTTTAATATATTTTATTGATTATGCCATTACAGTTGTCCCATTTCTCCCCGCCTTCATTCCCCTCCACCCTGCACACCCCCTCCCACCCACAGTCCCCCCATTTAGTTCATGTCCATGTGTCATAAGTTCTTTAGCTTCTACATTTCCCACACTAATCTTGCCCTCTCCCTGTCTATTTTCTCCCCACCGTCTATGCTACTTATTCTCTATACTTTCTCCCTAGCTTCTCCTCCCACTCCCCTGTTGCTAACCTTCCAGGTGATCTCCATTTCTGTGGCTTCGCTCCTGATTTAGGTGTCCTGCTTAGTCTGCTATTGTTTTAGGTGTGGTTGTTAATAACTGTGAGTTTGCTGTCTTTTCTTTGTTCATATTTTTTATCTTCTTTTTTTTTAGATAACTCCCTTTAACATTTCATATAATAAGGGCGTAGTGGTGATGAACTCCTTGAACGTGACCTTATCTGAGAAGCACTTTATCTGCCCTTCTGTTCTAAATGAAAGCTTTGCTGGATAGAGTAATCTTGGATGTAGGTCCTTGCCTTTCATGACTTGGAATACTTCTTTCCAGCCCCTTCTTGCCTGGAAGGTCTCTTTTGAGAAATCACCTGACAGTCTGATGGGAACTCCTTGGTAGGTGACTGTCCCCTTATCTCTTGCTGCTTCCAGAATTCTCTCCTTCATTTTCCTCTTGGCTAATGTAATTGTGATGTGCCTTGGTGTGTTCCTCCTCAGGTCCAACTTCTTTGGGACTCTCTGAGCTTCCTGGACCTCCTGGAAGTCTATTTCCTTTTCCAGACAGATTGGGGAAGTTCTCCTTTATTATTTGTTCAAATAAGTTTTCCACTTGTTGCTCTTCCTCTTCCCCTTCTGGTACCCCTATAATTAGGATGTTGGAACGTTTAAAGATGTCCTGGAGATTCCTAAGCTTCTCCTCATTTTTCTGAATTCTTGTTTCTTCATTCTTTTCTGTTTGGTTGTTTGTTTCTTCCTTCTGGTCCACTCCATTGATTTGAGTCCCAGTATTATTTCCATTACTACTGGTTCCCTGTGCATTTCTCTTCATTTCACTTATCATTGCCTTCCTTTGTTCATCTAATTTGCGACCAAAGTCAACCAGTTCTGCGAACATCCTGATCACCAGTGTTTTCAACTGTGCATCTGATAGGTTGGCTATTTCTTGGTCGTTTAAAAGTATTGGCTTTGGGGCTTTGAGCTGTTCTGTTTGAGTCATTTTTGGTCAGGTGGCGCTTGTTAAATATGTGGGGCGGAGCCTTAGGTGTTTACCAGGGTGAGTCAACCTACCCTGTTGTGATGCTGTCTGGAGGCGGACTCAGAGAGGGAACTATGGTTCCTGTTCTGCTCTCTCTCGGATTTGCATCCTCTCTGCTGCTTCCAACAAACAAACTGGGTCTCTCTGGCGCTGGTTCCCAGGTGGGCAGGCCTATGCACTCTCCTGGACCTTGCTTGTCTCCCCAACGACCTCTTGTGTGAGGCCGGGAGTGTCTTCTGGCACCTTTTCAGTTGGTGTTTTTAGGCTTTATTTCCTGTTGCTGGGGCCCTGGGCTGCACGGTCTGTCTCACTGCCAGTTCTTGATTAGTTTATCTGCGCTCGAATGTGTGACCGCCAGTGGCCAACTGCCCTGCCTATTTCCTCCCCGTGTCTGGGGTCTGTGAACAGGGTGCTGGCACCACCTGTGCTCCCGGTCTGCCACCACTGTCTTTTCCTGCCGTGTTCCCTCTCCGCCAACCGCGGACTCCACCCCTCTTACAGGTCTGGTTGAATGGTTGTTGGACTTCCGCAGTTCAGTTTTCTGTTTTAGTTGTGTTATTGTTTGTAAATATTTGTCGTCTTTAATTTTGGTTGTGCGAGGAGGCACAGTGTTTCCATCTACGCCTCCATCTTGATAAGTTTTTTTGAATGCACGCTGATTTGACAGCTGTCTCAATACAATCTTATAAAATTGTTAGGAATGAAGTTAAAGAAAACAGCATTGCTAGAACCATCATATGGAAAAATGAAACGGACTTTTTGGCCAACTCAATAGGACAAAAGTTTTATTTCCTTTGACCTAAGGGATAAGGAGCAATAGTTTTGCTTACTATTTGCATTTGTCATTGAGGTCAATAAATATATATCAAATAAATGTCTTTTATTTTATTTTTGTTTGATTTTTTGTTTGTGGGTTTGTTTTTCAGAAGTAAGGGAAGTAAGTGGAAGAGAATATTATCGAGAGTTCAATTGTGCAATGTGAAGAGCACAAACTCCATAGCCATGATTTAGAAAGATCATTATTTTTTTTTGTTGCTGCTAAATCTAGAATAATTTTAAAGTGATCTTCTAAAGTATTTCACTGTTTTATCTTAGTCTTTCCAGAGAGAAAAATCACAGTTAAGGATACTTACTGGTTTAACTAGACTTGATTTCATGGTTGTAATAACTGAAAAATTGGACGTGGTTGCACTAGTAATGTAATTAAATGTATTTTGTAAAGTTTATGAGCTCTTTTGGTAGCATTCTTGGCTTGTTACTTGATTTTGGATTTATTACTATATTTGCCAGACAGCATAGTAAATGTAGGTAGTGAAATTTAGATTAAATGTACTTTTAAAAGACAAATTTAGGGTCATAGTCTACAGCTCAGTTATTGTAAAGAGATTCCATACTGTATATATGTATATTGGTGTTTTCTTCACTGTCTAGTAAACTCTACACCAAGCTTTTCCTGTATTTTGGAGCTATTTTCTAGTTAACTCAACTTTCTTTCAAAGAATGCTTCTTCCATTGCTGTTTGAGAACATGTGCCCAAAACTGAAAGTTTAGGGCTAGAGATTACTGTATTCTGTTGACTCAAAATAGTTGGCAGAGGTATGTCAATTGGATTTTGACGTTTTCTACTGAGTCACCAGTTCATGTTTCCTGAATTGACAGTATTTAGGAAGGGATGAAGGAGACAAGAGTGGCATAGGTGCCAGTTTCCTGTTATTGATACTCTTACCAAATTTGTTAAGCAACTGGAGAATAAGAACAAGCAGATGGAGAGCTCACTTTCTCTCCCTGGCCTCTTTCATGATTCTGTTGGTTATTAGCTGGTCATACTTTATGGAGCAGTGAGGAGTTAGAGCCCATTGCCAACTTACTGTTTAGTTTGTAGTAGTTAAACTTTCATCCACAGTAATACTAGGTTTGATTCCAGATATGTATAAGTTGTCATGAAAATGTGTCTCTTGTACAATGTTTTGGGATAGTCAGAATTGAGGTTTTTGAACCTTATAGATAATTTTTGTTTTATGGGTCTTATGTTGAGATGTTAAGCTCCTTGCCCAGATCAAACACTCTTTCTTCATTCCCCATATCTTGACCGGAGGGAATGCTTCTAAGCACTGTATTGGCTTGTGGGGCTAGAAAAATTTGTAAGACCTAAAGGGGTTTGTTCAGTGGGGGTGGCATTTTTGCAAATGAATTACTCTAAAACAGTGTGCTAAGTGTTACTTATAATAATGGTTGTAAGAAGTACCTTCCTTTCCACTTATTTGGGCTGCTGTCTCCTTTGTATTCTGACTTGTTCATAGGTTGTCTTCACAGTTCTTAGAATGCTGCCTCAAGGCCTTTGTATGTGTTGTTCCCTGTGCCTAGGAAACTGTCTAATAATTTTCACCTGGTTAGTTTTACCTATCTTCCAGTTTCTGCTTAAATGTCCCTTTAGGGAAATGATTCACTCTGGACCCCCCGGATTAGGTTAGGCTTCCACTTATACATGGAAGCACACCCTGAATCTTTTATTACACTTATCATAATTGTAGTTAAACATTTTTGGATATTTACTGGATAATCTATATCCTGTTGCCTTATATCCATAAGGGAGGAGACCTTGTCTGTCTTGTTTTGGCTTATATCTCCAGCCCCATCACATAATGTGTGACATGAGATAGATAAATATAACTCAGCAAATATCTTTTGAATAAATGAATGTGATTGAGCACAGAACCAGGGTTAGGCAGCAGTATATATGGAAGAGAGTGTACGTATGGGCGTGTGCAGTGACTTCTCTGGGGAAGAATCACAGGAGTCTTGTTTGGGCTAGGTTCTGAAGGTGGAGTGGGATTTTACCAGATGGAGAAGGAATTAAAGGACATAGCCCGTAAGGTCCAAGTATACAAAAGAACATAAGAGATTTTCATGTTGCCCTTTCTTTTGTAAATTTTCTTTAAGCATGGTCAGATTTTGGGGTGGCAGGTCAGAGGAAGTAGGGTGACAGATTGCAGGCAGGTCACGTAGTTATAAGGGTAGCCCAAGCAGGAGTATAAGAGGTCTTGAACTCAATGTCAGTGTGCCGTAAATCAGGGTATGGGGCGGGAAGCAGAACCACTGTAGTCGCTTTAAGGAATAGGACACTTCAAACATCAGTGAACGGTCTGGAGGAGCAATAGTTGGGGAGCCACTGCGGGACTGCTTTCCATGCCACACTGTATTGCCATTGCTACCAGTACTTCCACTGCTATGGCTGCTTCTCACCCATGAAACTTGTAAGCTGACGAGAGAACCAGGACTATGGTTATTGCAGCTGTTCAATGTCTATTAGACATTTTTGTCAGTTGCCTTTGCTGTAGGAAGATGGTCTTTGCCACACTTGTGTCTTCCACATGCAAAAAATTTGTAGACTTGTGTCAACACCTTACCTTCCAGGGATTCTTTTAGTTTTCTGACCTCTTCAAATACAGTAGTAGAAATGTTAAATGGAGGTTGAAAGACCCAATACCAGAGTCTACTACAGGCAGTGAGGATGGAGATCATTTTTAAAAATATATATTTTATTGATTATGCTGTTATAGTTGTCCCATTTCCCCCCCTTCATTCCCCTCCACCCTGCACACCCCCTCCCACCCACACTCCCCCACTTTAGTTCATGTTCATGTGTCATAAGTTCTTTAGCTCCTACATTTCCCACACTATTCTTGCCCTCTCCCTGTCTATTTTCTCCCCACCATCTATGCTACTTATTCTCTGTACCTTCTCCCTACTTCTCCTCCCACTCCCCTGTTGCTAACCTTCCACGTGAAGGATGGAGATAATTTTTTAAGTGTTTGGTATTGAAAAGTTCTTATATGAACCTATTTTAAAGTAATTCATACTAAAAAGTTCACCTTGAGGAACTGGTGTTTATGATGTTGTTGATGCTTGTAGAACAAATTCATGTAAACTTAGATATGTGATTATAATTTATCTAAAGACACTTGACAATCTGCAAGTTCCCTCACAGTGGTAAACTTCAGTCTAATTGGTCTTTTGTTCTGGTAACATTATGCAGGGAGCCCTGGTGTCAGAGCTGGGATGGAACCTCAGGTCTCTCTCTGATTCATTAGTTTAAAACTTGGACTGTACGTTGTCTTCTTCCTTTTTTTCTCTTTCAGTTCTTTGTCTTTCTTTAAAGATTAAAATATTCTTTTATTGATTTATCTTTTTTAGAGAGAGGGGGAAGGGAGGGAGAAAGAGAGAAAAATCAATGTGTGGTTGCCTCTCATGTGGCTCCCACTGGGGACCTGGCCTGCAACCCAGGCATATGCCCTGACCGGGAATCGAACTGGCGACCCTTTGGTTCGCAGCTGTGTTCAATCCACTGAGCTACACCAGCCAGGGCTTATTGATTTATCTTAATGATTGATTTCAGTAATTAAGGAAATGTATATCTCCTTAATTCTTGCTGTCAAAAATATATACAACCCTTATTGACCTATGAGAATCTGAGCCCATGCTGTCTTTAAGGCAAAGTCAAATATTTGACATTCTAATCATATGCTTTATAAACTCAAGTGTTTTGCTGCTGAGGCTACTACTACTACTGCTCCTGCTGCTACTGCTGCTGCTGCTGCTGCTGCTACAACTACTAGTTTTTTCACTGGATGAAATCAACTCATTTTCCCTTCCATTTCTCAATAGAAGATCAAGGAAACTTGGAAGCCATATTGTTTAAGTTGTAATTATCAAAAATGTCAACTAACTGCCTTACATTCTGACCACTGAAGAGTTGATTTAACAGACATTTAAGTTTTTTTGGCAAATCAGTATATTCTACAAGGAGCAGATATCATGTCAGATACTGTTGTGTGTGCTAAAAAGTTTTGGGGAATAGTCCACAGACTAGTTAGGGATCTCAATAAACATGAAACAATGATCAGTGAAATTCTAATCTGTGTGTAGATTCTAGATTCATTAAGTTTAGTGATGATAGAACTTAGTGTGTGTGACTTGGAGAAGGTAGAACTTTAAGGTTGGAAGTAAAAAACACCCGACTAATAATATTGCATATATATGTATAAGTTATATAGTGCTTTCTTCTTGCCAGGCACTGTTGCAAACACTTTATGTACATTAATTAATTTAATCCTCAAAATAACCTTTTGAGGTAGGTGATATTATCCTATCTTACAAACAAGTAAAGTGAGGCACACAGAACTTAAGTAACTTTCACAGTGTTATACAGCTAGAAAATGATAGAGCCAGAAATTTTTTCATGAAAACATTTTTTAATGGCTACTATATTCAGGCACTTTTCTAGGAGCTGGGAATGAAGTAGGGAACAAGTAGATAAGGGGCTATGCTCTAAGGATCTGCTAGTCTGTTTGTCTGTTGGATCTACTAATCTATTGAAAGCAGCCCTGACTTGCAAGGCTGACCCTTGGCTGGCATCAGAGAACTTGAATTTGGGGAGGGTCTCACACCTTAAGTACTAAGAGTCAATTACCTAAACTGTTTGAACAAAGTGTGGCTTATGCTGAACACCTGCTTTCCTCTGGGAGTATGGAATTTGCATAT
>PVKM010015276.1:0-28072 GCA_004027735.1 Carollia perspicillata | reverse complement strand
CCAGAGATTTCACACTGAAACCTGAATCTCTGGATTCTCCTTTAAAAAAAAAAAAGTCAGATGTGGCAATAGAGACCTGTTCCCGCTGGGAGGTGGGCAGCCGGGCAGACGCCGGGGAGGAGTGAGAGCAGAGTTCACTGCGGCTGGGCACCCCCTTCAGGTGGGGTGCCTGCTCTCCAGATGGACTCACCAGGCCTCCTGCACTCATTTTGTTACCTGCCTGGCCCTGTGGAATTCTGAGTTTCCAGCCCCTGCACTAGAGTGGTATAGGGTCAGGAGAAGATGACCAAGGACGTAGGATTCAGAGGCCCTGAGCAGGGCACTGTCTTGCAGTGTGGCCTGAGGCGTTGTGAGCCTCAGTTTCCCTATTCGCAAAGCCGAGTGTGGAGGATGGGGTCTCAGGAGCCCCAGTGTCCCCAAAGACAGAAGTCCTTTTCTTTTTTAGTGTCTCAGCCCCTTCCTTCCTACGGGTCGCAGTTTCTCTCGCTGCAGAATGAGGAGGCTGGATTTGATCCGCGGTTTTCCCTGGGGCTGTAGGAGAGCCACAGTCACTCTGGGTTCACAGTGCCCCCCATGGCTGGTGCAACAGCAACAGTCCATTTCCTGGTGCTCCTGGTGCTTGGTATTCACACCTGCTCCGGAGGCCTCGGGGGATGTCTGCCGTGTGAACGGTGAGTGCCTGGCGGAGGCCTCTCATCTTAGTCTGAGGCGGAGTCGCTGTCCTGCCCTGCAGGTCTGCGCTGGTCCGACTGGAGGGACAATCTACATGTCTGCAAATCACAAGCTGGTCACCATCCACCCTGGAGCCTCCTTTCTCGCCTTAGACTGAGGGAGAACCCCGGGCAAGTCCCTTTCCCTTTCCGGGCAAGGGCCTCCTACAAATGGCGGGATCCAGCTCGCTCCCAGAAGCCTCTGTTATGGGCTGAGTTGCGTCCCTCTCCACCCCACCTCCTGCCCCAAATTCATATGGTGAAGCCCTAATGGCCAGGGCCTCAGAATGTGACTGTATCCAGAGACAGGGCCTTTGGAGAGATAATTAAGGTAAAATGAGGTCATAGGGTGGGCCCTCATCCAGTTGGACTGATTTCCTTGCAAGAAGAGGAGATTAGGACACAGACACACACTTGGAGGACCACATCACCATCCGCAAGCCAAGGGGAGAATCCTCAGAAGGAATCAGCCCCACCAGCACCTTGATCTCAGACTTCTAGCTTCCAGAGTCATGAAAAAACAAAACAAAACAAAAAACACCTTTCTGTTGTTTAGGTTACCCAGTCCGTGGTACTTTGTTACTGCAGCCTGAGCAGACTAACAACGCTCCCTTCCTAGTCAGTGCTATCCTTTCCGGGCAGAGCCGTGGCTGCCTGGACCAAGTGGCCTCCTCTGTGGAACAGGGGCTGGGCTGCTGGAAGGGGAGCTCAGCTTGAAGAACCAACCGAACAGAGGCCAAGGCCCAGCCCTGGTTCTCTGTGCTGGGGTGGGGGTCATGCCTTGGAATGAGCTGGAGAGCTCCCCCCAAGCATATACCCTCTGGGTTCCAGCCCTGGGGCTCTGAGTTGGAGAGTCCAGGGGTCCCTGGGAGTCCTTTGTTTTGCAAGAGTGGCCCTGGTGACTGGGGTGCTGCAGCAGCCTGGCCAGTAGACAGCCTGGGCTCCCACAGTCCCAGGGACTTACCTCCAACCGAGACGGTGAAGTTTCGGCTTCAGCCTCCTTGGATGTTTCTGGCTCCTCCGGCAGCTCTGATTTCTCGAGGATCAGGGCCTCTTCGTCCTTGGGGATCTGACGCTTAGCACACTGCTTAAGCACCCTCATTCTAAGACAATGAACTATGTGGTTAATCCTGTGACCAGTTCTCCACCCCTACTTCCTGGTACCAGGCAGAGCCCTGGGACTGGAGGTCAGAAGACTGAGTTTCCCTGCATTTGCAGGTTCTGTGACCAGCCCTTCCTTCCCTTCATCAAATGGGGGTACAGATACATACCTTAGGCCTGGACCCTCTTCCCAGCCTCCTTCCTGGCCCCCTGCCCCAGAGCTGACCCTGCCCTTCCCTTGCCCACAAATCTTCTTTCCCATGGCTCCCAGGACCAAGTCTCAGCCCTCCAGCTGGTGGCCCTTCCTGACCGTGCCTTTCCTCTGCTTTTTCCTAGCCTTCTCGTGTCTCTGTGTGAATAGAAAGTGTTTTCCTTGAAAAAAAAATCTTCCTTGGTACCTTTCTTCTTTCTTTTGCCATTTCTGGCACATTCGTGCGTAGAGCGGGAAGAGCGTTCTGCGTCCTCCCAGCCGCACAGCGTTTTGTTGTGTGGGAGGGCTGTGGGTCACAGAGCCTTCCTCCACCGCCCTGGCAACTGCAGGCCTGCCCGGGGTGGGGGGGCCTGCTTTGCCCAGTCTGGCTCTTCCAGAGCTGTTCTAACGTGTACCTGGGATTTTATTTGTACGCGGCTATGGTGAAACCGACAGATCAGGAGACGACCGCCAGTGAAAAGAGTTTGTTGCCCTCAAGTCCCCTGAAGAGGGGGCAGCCGGGCCATGCAGGACTACATGGGGAGCACCAGGGTTGCTTGGTCAGGAGGCGCAAAAAGTGAGGAGGAACTAAGGGGAGGAGCTTTTCTTGTGGTTTCTGTGGGAACGCACAAGACAGGCTATGCAGACTTAGGCTGGCCGGCTCATCAAAGTACCTGGCCCACCTGCACATGGCCACTGGTCCAGGACGGGCCTGAGACTCAAGCAGGGACCCTCAGAGTGACCTCTAGGGTGGATATACATATATACCAGAGAGAAAGACAAGTTCTTTTTTGGCTAGATGCCAAGATAGGAGGCTGCAAACCTGGGGCTGCTGTGGGCCACCTTGCCCACTAGGTGGAGGGAACACCCAGAGACCAAGTCAATGCTGCTGCAGCAGCAGCAAAGCCGGAGATGGAGAAACAGTCTGGCGGCCATCGTTTGTGTGCCTGGATGCAGCCACGCCCGAAGTATGGATACTCCCTGCGATGGGCCGAACTGAGCCCCTCTCCTCAAATTCCTGTGTTGAAGTCCCAACACCCAGAACCTCTGAAGGTAACAAGTTGGAGGTGGGGCCTTCAAAGAGGAAATTAAGGTCAAACGGGGGTCGTATGGATGGGCCCTACTCCATGCGATAGTTGACCCTCAAACAATGTGGGTTTGAACTACGTGGGTCAGTTGAAAAGCTGCTCACAAGTGGAACCGCAGAGTTCAAACGTGTGTTACTCAAGGGTCAAGCGTACTCGGAGACATAGGGCCTTCTGAGGAGTGATTACGTTAAGTGCAGGCTGTTAACTGGGGCCCCGATCCAATATCATTGGTGTCCTGTAACCAGAGGGAGAGACACCAGGGGCATGTGTGCACAGAGGGGTAATCATGTAAAGAGGCAGCAAGAGGGTGGCCATTTATAAGCCATGAGGGGACTCTGGAGAAGCCAACCCTGCTGACATTCGTATGTCAGACTTCCAGCCTCCACAGCTATGAGAAATGTCTCTGTGGTTTAAGTCATACACTTAACATGTGTTCAGTACATTCCTGTGGCAAATTAAAGATGGCTGTGGATTCGTGGCACTCCTCGCCTGGAGAGGTAGAGTCTATTTCCTCTGCACTTGGATCTTGGCTAGTCTACGACTTGCTCTGACTGACAGAATATGGTGGAAGTGATGTTTGGTCAAAGGCAGGTCTAGCCTTAGGAGCAACTGTCAACTTCTGCCTTGGAAGAGATGAGAGGCCCTGATCCTACACAGAAAGGGAGAGGGGTCCAGCTGAGCCCGCCTTGTGGTTGCCCCCAGCCATCAAAGTGCCAGCACTGTGAGTAAAGAAGGCATTATGAACCCTCCAGCCCGGCCCAGCTGCTGGCTGGATACTACCAAGGGACTTCACAATAGTGCCAGGTGGATGCCACCGGAAGCAGCAGGCTCACCTAGCTGGACCCTGCCCGAACTCCCGATCCATGAAATTATGAGAAACACTAAAACAATCATTGCTTGAAGTCACCAAGTTTAGGGGTAGTGACATAGCAATAGACAACCGGAACTGTTCTTTTTCCTTGAACTTGCAGAGTTCTGTTCTCGATGCTCACAACTGGAATTGTCCTGACTCGTGCAATTTGTCTCCCTCAACTACCAAAGGTCCATCATCTCCCAAAACTCTTCTACGTCTGAAATTTTAAATCCCAACATCTCATGATCTGCCTACTTTTTCTATTCCATACCAGTTTCTTGTGCTCTCTTTCCAATCTCCTGTGCCTGTTCTTTGATCTCGTAGGTTTAAACTTCAATCCCACAACATCACCTTCTCCAGCATCTATCTTGGTTTCGATTCCTCTCTTCCTTACCCCACTGGGTAGAGAGAGCTACCCACTCAAAGTGTTCACTCCTTCCTGTGTCCACGTCTCCTTCCTTGCCCACATCAACAGCCTTCCATGACACTCTGCCTGCAAAGACCCAAGCCTAGATCAATGCCACCATCTGCTCTTTATCTTCCAACAACCACAGCTTGGAAGAAACTTCCCAGAGCAACGACAGTTGGTGCCATTAACAATTAATAAGCTCCCGTCACGACTGGACTTTCACCGCTGCTTGCCATTTGTTTTCCTTGTCCCATTTACTCTCCTCAGTGGCTACTGCAACCACCTCTGACGCCATCACCACTCTTCTTGAATTCCCTATCCCTCACCCCTGCTCTCCCCCACATCGCTTTCAGCAGATGGCCTTGGCGAAGTCCTTCACTGTAAAAAGAAGCCGCTAGGTAGGAGGGCCTCCCCCCACCCATCCAGATCATAAATGTCAGCTAAAGACAAACAAGAGGACTAGAGAACATCTGCTATGGGGTTTTGAGGATAACTGGTTGCTTTAGACAGTGCCACTTGATGGCGTGGTGCTGGGGAGGAGATTGCAGTGGACCGAAGAATGTAAGGGTGATGAGAATCAGGAAGCGGGTGCAAGCTATTCTCTCAAGATAAAATGTTAGATGGTGCATAGAGGGAGTTTGTGGGGCGCAGGTGGACAGATGGGGACATATTTACCTCCTTCAGAGAAAGAAGCAGTAAAGAAAGAATGATCGAAGATTTAGGAGAGAGAAGGGATGATTGAGGGGGTGTGGAGGAGATGGATTCCCAAGTAGAGGAGGTGGGACTAACCCCAGATGCGAAGAGGAATGCCTCTTTCTCTGAAAAAGGCAAGGAGTGAACCACTGGCACCAATGGTAATAACTCTGCGGATGTTGGGAGTTGCTTTTTTCCTGTTAAGTAGGAAAACCTTATTCCTGAGAGTTGGGGTGGGGAGGGGGGAGATAAGAGAGCTGTGAAAAAAAGAGACACATTTACAACACTCACAGAGTGCTGTGCTGGAGAGGGCTGACTAGGGAAAGCTGAAGCGTTTCTGGGAAGTACCGATGCTCCGCCCCGACCACAGATGGAAACACTGAGTGGAAGGGTTCCCCTGGTACCTTCTTTGTACATACCTTTAATTGTCTACATCCCTGGGAAATTCAAGACTACAGGATAAGATGAAAAAGGATGGAAAGAAAGTTTGACAAGAATCTAATGAGAACCCCAGAGTGAAAGGGAAGGGCAGAAGCAATATATGAGAAACAAAGGCTGAGAATTTTCCAGAATCGATAAAAAGACACCAGAAAGCACACAGGTGAAAGAGGCCAAACAAATATAAATAACAGCAAATGGAAAACAGCCACACTTAGTCACATCCAGTGAAAATATTAGTGTGAATACCACAAAGTTCAGATGGCCATGGGAGCCCACAGAGGCTAGCCAGCCCAGGTGCCAGGAAAGCTGGCACCAGCTGTGCCAGGAAGCTCCTGGAAGCTCCAGCTGTGAGCTGAGTCCTGAATGATGAGTAAACGTCAGCCAGGTAAGAGAAGGGAACAGGAATGGGAGATTAAGTGTAGAGAGGCTCACCAAGCAAAAGTCACAGCTCAGCTGGAGAAGAGGTAAGCGCCATGATTAATGAACTTGATTTAAAGCAATTATTTATATATCTCCAAATTCAACAAATGTAGAATACACATTATTTCAAGCCCCATGTAAACGTTTATAAAAACCAAATAAAAATTGTTCCACAAAGAAAATAAAAATTAAAATCAAGCATAGTCTATATCCTCTGCACTTACTGGGTTTAAGCTAGAGGTAAAGGAATGAGGGTTACTAGAATAATTTGATGTGTCTAAAAATACCTTTGGGTCAGAAAGTTATAACAGAAATTAAAATATTTTAACTAAGTGATAATAAAATTTTTGATATGAAAACTTGTGAGATGCAGCTAATGTTATGCTCAGAGGCAAATTTATAGCCTTACCTGCTACTATTGAAAAAGAAGAATGATTGCAACTTAATGATATGAGTCCATACCAAGAGAGCAGACACAGTACAATAAACTGGAAGACTTATAAGGAAGGACATAAAGAACAAAAATAAATATAGTAGGCTTCGGGAAAGGCGTGCTGATGAATTTTAACTTGGTACTCACACAAGAAGAACAAGGAAGAAGAAGAATAGTGCTGGAACAATGACTCCATACACGATACCCTGGACCAGCCCTTTCATGAACACTTTGGGATCAGAACTCTCATCTGGAATCAGAGGGAAGTGAGAATGTTTTTTTTTTCTCCTACTGCTGTGAAGTCTGAGGTAGTAGTCTTCCCTTTGTCCCTGTGCCCATCCTCAACCCAGTTCCTAGATGTTGTCATTCTAGCCTAGTCACGAGAGGCCTGTATGCTTACCTGGTATCAGGAAAATAGTTGAACTATGGTTTGCATACCGGTTCTGTGCCTTACATTGGAGGTTCATGACTATTTCTGGCTTCCCGAGCAGGTGGATGGTGCTGTTGGCCCAGGGGGCACTTATGTTGGTAGTCACCTGGAGGATGTTACTCATGTTTTTAACACTCACAAGAACACCTTCCATGAGCCAATACACGACGGGTGTGGGGATACCATAGAAAGAACAGCTACACTTCAGAATCTTCTCCAAGGAGCAGAAGTAATAGAACAGTGTGGTAGGAACTGTGGGGAGGGGGGCCAGGAGTCAGCAAGGCATCCTGACTTCCCTCCTCCACTTCCCTCAGGACCCAGCCTTCTCCTCATTTATGATGCAAAAAGGAACTTCAATAAGACTTTCTGGAAGCTCAGAGGGCTGGAATTTATCCTCTCTCCTCATTTGTCTCAGACTTGGGCTCAGCTCTTACCTGTGACCTTTCAGCCCCAGAAGCCAGGGGAAGATGTGGCTGTTCCTCTGACTTCTCCCTTTCCCTTCCTACAAGGACTCAAGTACTCAAGTATTTCTCTAGGGCTCATCATTTCTCTCAGACTCTGGATCTTCCCTTGCCCACTAGCACTCACTGATTGGTGGAAACTTGGACATTCTGGTCAAGTTAGGTAGGGAGAAGTTCAAATGGCATTGCAGGGTGGTGTCATGGTCCTTAGGCTTTGGGGTGATGTGTAGCACTGAGGAAGAGGAGGAGTTGTTTCTGGAGCCATCTGTGTTGAAGGACATAGTGTGTTCTTTCCAGGAGAGGAAGAGGGCTTCGGTTTCTATGCAGGAGCCTCTGATGGCACAGGTCAAGGCCACAGGCTTCCCAGCCACAGGAATATCTGGAATGTAGAGCTCTGGTCTCTGTGTCCGGTCTGAAGGAGAGAGTTGTATTGTACCCAAACCTCGGGGATGAGGGACTTTCATGAATACTTCACAGATGTCTAGGGTTTTCAGGTTACAAAGTGCTTTCCCATCCATTAGTTCACTTGGTGCCCCTCCCCCATTCCTCCAACCTCTTGGGACCTGGGATTCTCATCGTTGGGTGGCTTTTCATAAGCTTATTTCCCTTCTCTGCGAGGGGCATGCCCCATTGTCTCAGTGAGAAACTGGAAAGACTTGCTCGAAGTGGCAGCACTTGAGCCTGAACCCTGGACTTTCAAGACTGAGGGTGAGTAAATTTCCCAGGGACCTAGATTGCCTCTGATCCCTTGTCTTTCCCCCGCCCCCAGCCTAGACTTCTGGGGCCAGCTCCCACTCTGCCTCCTTCCCTCCCAGTCTAATTCTCCCAGGAGGCTCTGCCCTTTCCAGCTGATCTGTGATCATTTGTGCCTCCATCTCTTATTGGGTGGATGCTCCTGGGTAAGTCACTTCCCGTCTTTGCCATTTCTACTCAGAAAAATTAAGTTGCAACTGTACTTGTCTCTTTGTATGATTGTTGTAAATCACTAGGGTTTTGTAAAGCCCAGTGCCCTGTGAGGTAAAAACCACACCATTACCAAACCCCTGCTGAAGTTCCTTCTTTCCAAACCACCCATTGCATGAGACTGAATGTCACCTGACAGGACGAGTGTGATATTCTCCCTCAGTAAGGTACTCTTTTGTTCTTCTTGATCTGCTGAGGATAAGTATGTCATGTTGTCCCTTCTGAGTACGTCGTGGGTGAGCAGGGTACAGTCTTGTTCTTCAAGATTCCAAGTAACGGGCAAGCTTTCACTGGTGTCGTCATCTATGGCAGCATTAAGTGTACTTGTAGCTACTGCGGAGCTAATATTTTTACTGATCCAGTAGCCTGTGATCATGGAGCTGTTCAGGGAGTCTCTGGGGAATTCTAATCTGCAAGGGACTGGAGTGCACAGGCCTTCCTCCACTGGCATCTTCGTGACTTCCATCAGAACACAAGAAAGTAGTCCTGTGGGGAGAGATTCAAGTGGAAAAATGGACTCTCCCAGTCTCTCCCAGTATCCCAACCATGCACTAAAGGATTCACCTTAACCTAGAAGGGTTTGGCCATTGCCCAGATCCTGGGAGGGGACTTTGAAATCCTTGGCATGTCCTGCCTGATGAGTATGTCTTGGTTTACCTGAGGCCTTGGGGCACAACCAGACAGTATATGCTAACAATGTAATTGATTGTGGGGATCATCTTGACTTCTGGGGGGGCTGGAGACTAAGGGGCTGGGGCATGGGAGTGGTCAGCCATGCCTATAGGACCAGAACCCCATGACAAACCCTGGACACTGGGGCTCGGTGAGTTTCCCTGCTTGGCAATACTGTGCACGTCGCCACACTTTGCTGTGGGAGAGGTAAACAGTGCCTGCTCAGCTCTACTGGGAGGGACAACTGGAAACTCATGCCTGGTGTCTCCTAGACCCTGCCTTGGGTGCCTCTTCCCTCTGCTGATTTTAGTCTCCATTCTCTTGCTATAAGAAACTGTCACCATGAATATGTGAGTCCTTCTGTGAATCATGGAACCTGAGAGGGGTCTGGGGGACTCCCAAACTGCACCAACATAATGTAGTCTGCTGTTTTTTGGGGGGGTTTTTTTGTTTGTTTTTTTGCTGTTCTTGTTATTCATAGGGACTGTATCTTATGACCTTGGCCAGGTTGTATCATTTCTGAAACTCAGCTTCTCAATAAGAAAAATGGGTACAATAATACCAATGCTGCAATGATGTGAGAATTAAAGATATTAACTACAGAGGCACATGGCATCCTGTAATAATAATTGCAGGTTATAACTTAGCTGTTCAGTCTTAGTGAATAATTACTCCTTCCCCTTCTTTTTCCCTTTCCTAGGTGACAACTCTCACATGTACAAAACAGATGTACTTATAAACTTCATGGTTCCTGAGGCCACTTTTAGTAATGCCACCCTAAAATGATGGTAGTAAGACCACCGGTAAGTCTTTACAGATTTCAAAGCACTTTCACAGAAATCAGTGTAAGTGATTCTCACAATGGTTTTATTATATTACTGCCCTAGACATAGGGGTAAACAGGTTCAGAGAGATGAAGAGCCTTGTCCCATGTCATAGACAAAGGAGTAACAGCATCAGGCCTGGCCTCCAGCTTTTCATATGTGATGTTGGTAGTCCAAGATGTCACATCCATGGATCCTGACACACTTGGTTCTGGGCCACCATGCTGTGTCTGTTCTCTAAGATGCAGCTTAAGAATACCCACCGTACAGGACAATGCAGAGACAACAGGTGTGGACCAACTTGTGTTCTAGGTTCTAGAGTGGCAGGGGCATGGCGTTACAACGGTACCAGGAGTCAGCAGGAGTTGGGCTCCACTAGTGAAACTGCTGGAGACTTTGGGCAAGCTGCTGAGTCCCCCAAAGCCTGTTTCCCCATCTGAGAAATGGGGACAAGAATCCCTCAGGGGGTTGTCAGGGAGGTGAAATGGGACATGTGGGGGGTCACAATGCCAATCACGGAATGTGCAGGTGGAATTCTTTGTTACTTAATTCATCAAGTACTTAATTCTGTAGGCCCTCACCCCTTTACCTCACCTTACCTTGCTCATCTTCCACCCCCACTCACCCCCACCCCCACCCCAGTGCATTCCTGGCTTCCTAAGACACCTCCCACCCTGCCTTCATTCCACTTACCCAACCATACCAGTGGTAGTGCCATGAGGACCCGCAGGATCTCAAGGACAAGCAAGGGCCAGGACCTATGCTGTGGCTGAATCTGACCTCAGATCATTATGTTCTGGAAAGAAGGATTTTGAATGAATGAGGAGAGAGGTGCAGCAGTAAGAGACACAGGGTGGGGGTAGACATAAATTCACTGCTTGCTAGGGGCTATTGTCTCTTCCATCAGCCTTAAGGTCTGTTTTTCTGTGAATTAGGAGCTTCATTTAAACAGCCACCAGGAGCTTCAAGAACAGAGGAGAGTCCCCATGATCATCTGTGGTGTTGGCCATGGGTGGAGGATGGAGAAGATGGGATATATTGAAGGTATCTGCATTTTAAAAAGGCATTTCTATGGCCAACAGAATACACTCCAAACTCCCTTGCCTTGCATTGGAGGCTTTCCACGATTTTGCCCCATACTTGCCTTATCTCCACGGTCCCATTCCCTATACCTCTGCCATTCTTTGCATGCAGAGGAAATAAAGGCACCCTTTCCACACATGCTCCGTTTATTTGGGCCAATCCCCTTTTTTATGGCATCCTTCTGCAACTCTCTGCTCCACCCACACTCGAATGGTACCACTTTATCCAAGTGCAGGTCAATTGTAACTCCCTCCTAGTGGCTTTCAAGGACACCCACCACCAGAAGGCTACATCGCTCAGACTCTCTTTAGCACCCCATCTGTCCATCTCTTTTCCAGCAACGTGTCAGGGAGACCTGGAGTTGCCTACATGATATCAAACCCCCTGTGTGTCTTATTATTTCAAATTTGTTCAGGTGATCAAGTCCCTGGTCCTTTAAAAATAAATACCCTGGATTTCTCTGCCTATCTATCATCTATCTATCTATCTATCTATCTATCTATCTATCTATCATCTTTTTAGAAAGAGGGTAAGGGAGGGAGAAAGAGAGGGAGAGAAACATCGATGTGCAAGAGAACCACCGATTGGTTGCCTCTCGAATGACCCCATCCGGGGACCTGGTATGCAACCTTGGAATGTGCCCTGATCAGAAATCGAACTGGCAACCTTTTGGTGTGTGAGGTGACACCCAACCCACTGAGCCACACCAAGTCAGGGCTTCCCTGCCTTTTCAAATTTAGGGTTGGCCATGTGACATAGTTCTTGGCCACTGAGTCAAGTATAAGAAAAATGTTAATAACTTACTACCAGCAAATAAAAGCCTATTTAACCTTTACACAATTTTTTTCTTTGCCATCACAATTGAGATCTGGATATCTCTTTTAGTTCTATTTTTTATGAGCTATTACAATTCTAAAGCCTAGTTTTTTAAAAAAAAAAAACAAGTTTTTATAATAAAAGAAACAACTCAGAAAGAATTGAAGGATATGTTCCCTACCCCTGCAGCTATAAATCAAAATACATTGTTCCATGTTTTAAAAGGGTTCAAGGAATCTGATTTGATACTGTGCAAAACTGAGAATGTTTATAAGAATATAATTTATGTCCTCCTCTGCAATATACAGTGTTTTAATGAATATTCATGACTGTCACTGACTTGTTCCATTCTCTGTTAATACAAATCCTCCCTTGAAAGAACAATTTAAACAAAGTGGTCTTATGAGACTCCAAAGACATTACAAATTATTCCATGTCTTATGAAAATTATATTCAAATAAAAAATGATATTCTGACCAGTTGTCTTACTTGATAATTTCTTGCTCTGGTAACAAAACATTGTAATTGATGGCATTGTTTTCCTAAATGTATACCTATCTGTGGGATTGCACTCTTCTCTTTTCCCACATGTACAGTGCAAAAATAAAAACCTTGCACTCTGCTAGACTTATTATTAAGCACAAATGTTGAGACTCCTCAATATAAAATGCCAAACATGAGGCTCTCTGCTGGTGACGTTGGGGAATTCTGCTTATCTGATACTGGCACCACTACTGTCTCCTTGTCACTTGGTGCTTCTTCCCTGGACTATGGATGCAATGCTGGAGGTGGAGCAGCCATCTGGCAACCATGAGGTAACCTGAGGCATTGTCTGCTCTCCAGTTTCTCTTCACTTCCCTCAACTATAACACGAGATGGTTTTATTGTCCAGTATGTAATGGTCCTTCAGGCTTTACTATCTCTTCCCCTTCTCATGCCCTTTTCCAAGCCCTGGCACATCCACAGGCTACCTTTCCTTTTCCAAATTTACCTCCTCATTTTGGGTTCAGGTTCCAAGAGCTCCAACCTGAGCCTTCCTCAATACATCTCCACCTGGCTAGTTCCTTGAAAACTGAGCATCCTCTTGGATTTTTGCTGAGTGACGAGGGACAGATGGGCTGACTTACTACGACTTACAGAACACTGACTGGAGAATGAACTTTCCAGAGGAATAAACTGTTGGACCTCTTTAACATCTCACTTTGAGCCAGATGTACTGACTGGCACATGGACTGTGTGCAAAATCACCAACTCACCGTGACCTGACTCAGGTAGAGGAAGGCGAAATGGTTAGCTGCCTTATAACCAGCTCACTGGGAGGCCTGGGAGTCACCAGGCTTCACCAACGACCCACCAGCCAGCGCTCACGCGCGGATACCAGTTCCCTGAGAAGCACTAACCCTCCCTGCGCCCCCGCCCCTCTCCCACATGCTCAACAATGAGCATGTGCGAGTCTGTCAGGAGCCAATCAGGGCTTGAGGATGCGTGTAGGGGTTGCTGGGATGGGGAGGGGCCTCGTGGGTATCCAGTGCTGGAGCTACTGTGGAACAATAGTCACTACTGGGATCCCTGGACCCTGGTGGTGCATCGGTTGCCTCAGTTCTCAGGAGAACCGTCTTTCTGGAGCTGGTGGTTCTAGGTTACTCCCAGAATTTAAGACTCAAGCCAATTAGTCGTTAAGGGACGCTCTTCCTCAACCCAGCACTTGTGAGAAGTGTGATGGGAGGATGGGGGGGCCTTCGATCAAGGAACAAAACGCCAAGTGCACAACGTTCAGAGCCAATCAGAAGGCACCTTCATACCCTCATTTCCGGTCCTGTAACCCCATTCAGAACAAAAGACGCAAGGCCCAACTCTCCGTTTTCATGACAACCCAGCCCTGATCTATTCCCAAAGCAGTTCCCATGCTTTTCCTCATCCTCCACCTCTTCCTCAAACCTGCTGCCCTCCCGGTCCCCATCCTTGTCCACTTCTCCCCGACAGAGGATTTGTTTGACAGAAGCAAACACTAGACCTATTATAAAGGATCCTCCCTCAACTTGAAACCTCTGCTACACACAATATTCTCACAGATAAAGTCCTGATGAATAGGAGCTCGCTTTCCAGGGTTACGAAGCACATGAGAAAATAACCCTCCATGAGTGAGGATAAAACTTCAACTTCTCACTTTGAGGCCCTGAAAGTTCTGTCTCCTGGGCAGCTCACCCTTCAGTCTGAGCTCCTATAGCATAGTCCGCTCCCCTGCCCCCAGGTTCTTGAACTCATCTCAGAGCCTAGAACCTGCTGTTCCCTCCGCCTAGTTCCTAACAGTTCTTTAGGTCTCAGCAGAAATGTCACTTTCTCAAAGAGGTGCTTTCTCTGATTTTCTAATCCAAACCAGGTTCCTCCTCTGGTCCTTTATACATGCTTAGTAGTCTCTCTTTTTTCCTCTTGGCACTTATTTTATCATTTTGTGTTTTTTTTCCTTCACGGTGTACCTGTGCAGACCACAAGACCCACAGAAGCAACGTCAATCTCTGGCTTATTTGCCTCATCTGATACAAGATGAGTTCTCGTGTGGAATGTATAAACTGCATGCAAGAGAAGTGTCCATACATGGGTTTATATAAATATTTGCCTTGAGTACAAGATAACCATCTCACCAGTGCTAAACAGAAAACCACTGGATTTATTCACAAATAATGCCCCAAGGAAGAGATGACCCTCTTTCTCAACAGCTGAAAATTAGCAGCCTCTGCCACCAGAAGAACAGTTACCATTCGTTCTGAGACGAATACACAGCCACGGCCCATTTCAATGTCAGAATCCCTTTCTCACTCCTTGTATGCCTACCTTTCAGCATGGCAAAGAAATATTGTAGTAACTTCCTAACTAGGTTCTTTGCATCCGGCCTTATCTCTTCTAAGAACATCTTCAATAACTACTCCTAAAATGGCCTTCCACTGCGTATCTCGTCACCCCACTTCTTTGCTTCAAACCTGCCAGCAGCTTACAGTTCATTCAATTATTCAACAAAAATTTTTGAGAGTTTATTATATTTTAGGCACCATGCTAGGTGCTGGTGATACAGCTGGGAAAAAAAGACAGGATCGCTGTTCTTGTGGAACTCACATTCTAAGGGAGTCAGAATAAGGTCCTACCAGATAAAGCTCCAATGCTTAGCTTGACATTCAGGGTCCATCTTCGTGTCTTTTCTCCACCTGCATCTCTGGACACTATTTTCCACACACTCTCCACCCAGGTACACCTCAAGTGAGAATACTTAAGTTCAAAGCTCAAAGTTTAAAGTTCAAGGGTGGGGGAAATGGTCTTCTTCCAAGACATATAACCATTAAGCATTAAGTTAGGATTCAATACAGATAGGATGGCTCCAAAGTCTGGTGCTCCCGTATGTATATCTCCAGGTCCTGGGCACACAATAGGGGCTCAAAAGCTCCTTCTTGGTGGGCCTATTTCATAGTCTCACGTGTATTTTTCTCTCCTTTGACACCATTCCAGGACTGGGCACATTTCTTCTGGCTAACCCAAAGAACAGTTCATAGTTTGCTTTCAAAGTTTCTAAGATCAGGTCCAAGAGTAACCCTATTCAGTGGAGAACCAGTGTGAAGGACAGGGTGGGGGTGGCATGAGAGGTCTTTGTGAGCTGAGGTGGCTCAGGGGCTCCAGGTTTGCTACAGATCCTGGGTTTCTGTGGCCTTAACAGTTTTGTGAGATAATGGGCTTCCCAGGTGTGAATGTAGTTTTCACAGGTTTTGTCGGCTCCCACTCAGCTTGCTTTTTCCCGGAAGTTTAGGGTAATGGGTCCTGCAGAGCGAAGAGAGAAAGGTGTTGGAACAGGTTGAGAGGTGAGGTATCCAAATAAGGACAGAATTTTGTCCCTCCCTTTGAGCACTTGGGGCAACATGGAGCAGGTATTGGCTTTACCTTTCCTTGCAATGCCCTGGCTGGAGCCTGCAGCGTCTTCTGCTGGTCCTTCCTGTGCATTCCTAGCACCTGAGCCACCTGACTGCCTCCCAGACTTTCTTGGGAAGTTCTGCCTGGTTCTGCAGGTAGGTTTGGTCCCTCCTTCCTCTGGGCAACCAGACCCCCAGCTCAGCCTTGTTACTGTGAGGGTGCCTTCCCCACTGGCCTGGTTGCTCTCTGAGGGCAGGGCCTGGGTCTGACCCATTTCTGAGATCCTAGCATGGCCCACATGGATATTAGGAAATACTGGTGGGACATAATAGATGCACGGTTTATCCAAAGAGGAACACCGGCTCCCAGTGCAAGGTCTATGGACAGCAGCAGGGCACTTCCGGCCTAGAGAATGTTCAATGGTAAGTAACAGCAAGGCTCAGAAACCTCGAGTACTTTCTTCCAAACTCCACTGAGGATACAGGGTGTAGTGTAAATGAAGTAAACTGCTTAATCTGGCCCCCCGGCACTTCGGACTGACTTGAGCCTGTGGTATCTTCAGACTGTGGTAACTGCAGATTGCCAAACTCTCAGAGACACAGCCCTTGGATTTCCACTCCAATGCTACAACTGCTGCTGGAGTTTCTCCCAACCCTGTTCTCAGTAGGGACTCAGTGTGTGTGTGTGTGTGTATACATTGCTGATTCTAATTATCCTTTAGGTTGTTTCTCTTAATTTTCATCCTTCTTTCCTTCCCTGGGCCTTGGGTTCATCATCTATAAGATGATGTTCAAACATATTCTGGCTTTCTATGGAATTGAGGATAATCGTGTGGTTCTCCTGCTGTGTCTTATTACCACTATTAGGCTAGACTAGAATGGAGATGCAGTGGGTACCCACCAATCTCTGGCTCTCAGCAGATGGCATGACTGTGGATTCTTCCGGTTCCTCAGGCTTCAGATCCACATTGGGTCCTTGGCATTCTCTGTCTTTAGTGTTCCTTTCTGCTTTGATCACTGCAATTTTTTGTGCCAGCTTCCTTCTGATATGTTTCACTCTACAGAAATGACCCTCCAGGTTAGTTCTCACTCTCCACACCCCCCAGTCCCCCGACGAGGGCTGTGGTCTTAATCATAAGTCCCGGTTTAGTGATGCAGTGACAGTACCATCTTGTCACGTTATCTAGGGTGAGCCACACCACTGTCTGGGAGTTGGGTTCATACTCCATACAGTGGGATCACCTTGCTCATCAGGCCCTGGGGCTTGGGTGAGGTCAGCTATGAAAAGGCTTTGCAAACTGTAAAGGATTGTTTTGGTCTCTAAGTCCAGATGACTAGACTTGAAAATAGCTCCCCAGTTGGCCCTGCCACTCTGCTCACCTGGGGTATCTAGTCACTCCCAAGTCCCATGTCTCAGGCTGCCCCACATCATTTGCCCTGGCTCTGGCCTGGCTCAGGCCCCAGGCCTCCTGGCTCTCCAGCTCTGGTCTGTGTTTCACCCCAAGCTTATGCCTTCCTTCCCAGCTTAGCATGCTTCCAGGGTGCCCAACTCAGAATAAAGCCCAAGACATATGGAGACCAGACCCTCATCGCACCCCCGCACCCCAGCCCCGATCAGACTGACCTCTGGTAACTCTGCCCTTCTCACTCTAGGCTTCTAGCCCATAGGTTCAGCCAAGTTTTGAGAGTCTTTACGAACCAACATAGAGGGCCTTTTTCATCTTCGCTGTTAGCCATTATCAGTCACTCTCAATGCAGCTGACATTGCACAAAGACACTGGACATTCCTCAACTGTTTCTCTAGGATCTGTAGATACTACTTTCTACCAAATAAGTGCTCAGCCCCCAGATCCATGGCAGATGGTACTCTAGGGATTCTGCTGTCTTCCACGGAGCATCACTTCCTCCTTTGCATTCTCTCCTTCATGAAATTGGCTGACAATCTCCGTCCCTTGGGCTTGTTTTGGTTCAGAAGAGTCATGATGGCTCTGGATTGTGGGGACCATGTTTGGTGCCCCTTTCCCTTCCCTTGAGGGCAGGGGCCCAATCTCTGCCTGCTCTGTGCCACACCACAGCCAAGGCCTGCCAAGTAGCAGGCTCTGGGAGAGGCCCTCAGATGAATTTTAACTCTAGTACTCACATGAATGGGATGAGGCAGAGGAAGAGCAGTGCAGTTGCAATGGATCCATAGGCGAGGCCCTGGAAGAACCCGTTGATGAACGTCTGCGTAACCACGGAAGTCTTTACTGGAAGTAGAGAACGTGTGAGAAAGGCTGCTCTCCTGCAACCTTGAAATTGGGGCCAAAGCTCTGCCTCCTCCCCTGGCCCCAATGCCCATCCCCATCCCCCTCTTCCTCATCCTCACTTGACATCAGTACGATGCTCATCCCATGCGCTCCGTATGTATTCTTCCCCTCACAGAGAAGGCCTGTGCCCATTTCTGGTATCTCAGCCAGGCTGACGGTGGAGTTGCGCCAAGGGCCCAGGAACGTGGAAGTCACCTGGGGGCCATCATCCCAGTTGTCTATACCCAAGATATCACCTTTCATCCACCATCGCACGTAGGGTACTGGGATCCCATGGAAGGAGCAGCTGCACTTCAGAACCTTCTCCAAAGTGCAAGAGTGAGAGACCAGCCTGGCAGGTTCTGTGGGGAGGGAGGGCCAGGAGTTGGCAGGGCATCCTGATGCCCCTTCTTCATGTCCACTTTCTGCAAGACCTAGCCCTTTCCTTATTCGTGATTCACAAGGAGCTTCGGAAAAACTTTGCAGGCCCCCAGAGGGGTGCAGCCTCACAGACCTCTCCCCTCATCTGGCCTGAACCTGACAGCTTCACCTTCTAGACTGGAGTTTTCTGGGGATATACACTGCATATAATCCCTTTTCTACACCCCCCAGGCTAAACTCTCCCGTCTTAGCTCCTATGTCGTCCTTTTTCTTCCTCCCATCTCCATTCTCCCCTTGGGCTCTCCCCCTTCCTAGCTCCATCTGTGGTCAATTTCTCCCTTCATCACTTACTATCTGGATGCCTTCAGGCAAACCACTTCTCCTGTTTTTGCCCTTTCCTACTCTGGAAAATAGGAATAGTCACTGAACGTGTATCACACTGTCATTGCTATAAGGAGGAATGCCCTAAGGTTTGCAGGGTCCCTAGCTCAGTGTACAGTAAAGCATCACCCATTCAATAAATTGAATGCCTTTCTAGATTTTCCTCCTCCCAACCCCAAGAGGCCTTTGCTTGAGCATTCACCTGAAGCAAAGATTGCTATAGCATTGTCTGGGTAACAGCATTTGAAGCTGCCCAATTCTACAAATAGACAGGACATACTGTCAATCTGGTGAATATCATGGATTAGGAAGGAGTCGGTCCTTAGTGCTTTCAGATACTTTTTCATTGGAGCCAGTTGGGGTTACTGGAAGAAAGGGGTAATTTCCCCCAAAACGGTAACCCTGGGTCTTGACTTGGCCTTTTCACCTGGGTCACTGGAAGTGGTAAAGAATTTGCACGGGATGGTGTTGGCTGATGTATAGCCTCTCCTTCACTGCTGGTCTCTAGACTATTTATTTTCTCCATCTGGAAAGGCATGCTCATGGAATGCCACTGACAAGACACTGAAAAAGTAACTACCTAAGAGCTCCCAGCCTGTGCCAGTGATATCTCAAACAGCTCCTCATGCTCTCGTGTCCTCAGACCACCCTCACCTCTAGCCCCACTCCCTGGCCTAATCCACTGTTTGCCCTGGATACCCCCAGCCTGGCCAGTATCTGGCCCACATATGCCTGATCCGTGTTGGTTATTTTGTAACCAGCACACTTGTGTTCTCTTTCTTTGTGCCCCCAGAGCCCTCGGCTTCTGTAGACACCCCAGTGGCACTTCCCCACTACTCACCCACATTGCTCGGTAGCTCCATCATCAGCAGCAACGATGGCTCTCAGGGACAAGAGAGGCCAGGTACCTTTACAGCAGCCAGCTCCGACCTCAGAACCGTGTGGTCCAGGTGGGAGGAGAGGATGAGTAACTGAAAGAAGACATGGGGGTAGGGGGAGAAGAAAGCATTCTTAGCAACCCAGGGGCTTCTGTCTCTTTGGTCATCCTGAGGGCCAGCTCACCCTGAGGAGCATGAATTACATGAGAGGAGATGCTCAAAAGTGACTAGGGACAAGGCAGCATCCATCGATCCTCTGTGAAACCCTAATGCCAGGTCTCCTTCCTTCTCTCTCCCTTAGCCTTTCACTCCCTCCCTGTCCAAGCCTTCTTGAAGCGACTCTCTTATCAGGTCCTTTGGGTTCCCTCTCGAAGCTAATGGGGATCTATGGGAGGGTTGTGGGCCACAGAGGGACAGGATCAAGTCTGGGTTTTCTGAACAGCCCACTGGGGCCCATGTGAGAGAGAGCCTGTAGGGAGCGACTGCAGGCCAGGTAGCCCAGGAAGAGACTGGTGTGGTGGTCAGAATGAGTGATGCTCCAGATGGTGCATGGGCTGTGAGGGATGGAGAGGTGCAACAAATTTAACAGACCTTTGGGAGAAAAAAAAAGGACAGGAATTACTACTTCTGACAGGAATAGTCCCAAACTTCTTGCTTTGCAAATACAGTTCTCCACAATTAAGCTACACCCTTGCCTTATATTCCCCTGTGCCTTCTCCAACATTCCCCATGCTGAAGAGAAAATGTTGCCTTTTCTAAGTTTCACTGATTATTAAAATTTTAGGGGTGTTGCTAGCTGGCTATGAACACATTCATCACTAAAAATTAAATTACATAAACCTATGGTTAAGCAAATTATATTAAAAGCAAAGGTAATAATTACTCAAAATTGATTACCTCTAATTTTTCTAATACATTTTACTGCTATCTGTGTTCTTGAGGTTGTTTACATTTATTGTATCTGTATGATGGAAACACTACATAATGGTGTGCTACTGTATTTCTTCCTAACTCCACATCATGGTTGTAGCTTCAAATTGACTCTGGTGAGAGTATTTACACAGTAGAAATTGGCAATACTACAGTTCAGGGCTTCCCTTGCCCTTTGAGATCTGCTATTAAATATTTAACAGCACCATTGTTAATATTTCCCACTCAAAGAAAGCCATTCGCCTTGGAACTGCCATCCATAAATGAAGTAGCTCTTTGTCAGTTGAGAGCTATTTGTTGGCACCACCCAATAGGATCCGGCAGATCCTCAGGTGGTTCCAGAGTTGGTCTTGGGGAAAAGAGGCCACCTGCTCCTGAATACAATGAATATCTCCTTACAGTCCCTTGGCAGCATGTTCCTCTGTAAACCATTTCCATTTTATTATGGAACTCTTCTGGGCATGGCCTTCCTTATTAGCGTATTTATTCAACATTACCCAAGACATCATGAGTATTATTTCCAGGTTCAGGATTATTTTGTGTCATTTGGTAAAAGTGGTGGTTTCAAGTAACACCCAATAGCCACCTAGTTGTCTCTCGAATGGAAATTTTCTGGCCCAAATCCCAGCGGTTGCCACTGAGAGGTGCTCCCTGGTTTTTGCCACAAGCTGCAGTTTGCATGAAGACTCCAAGACTTCTTTCTGCTAGTTTTATAAATAGAAGCTAGCGATATGCACAGATATAGCCTATGTGTCTTTCAAAATCCAGATAAACCAACCAAATGCTGGGCTTGCAACGTGTTGTTTGTTTGTTTTTCCCAGAAGATATCCTATACTTTTCAAATTACAACCCGTGCGGGCTTGGGAAATCTAGTTGGTTTCCATTTAGCATGTCTAATCCACAATGGTTGAAGGGAGGCTTTACATGCCTCCTGTTTTATAATACTAGGTCAGGGGAATGTTCCCCGGTCAGACACAGTATTTATTTACATTCAGGTAAGTGAGGGGACACAATGACTTCACACAAAATCTGTTCAAACATTCCAATTTCCACCCCAACTCCCACCCTAATCCATCAGTGCCGGAATTCACATGTCCTCCCAATCCAACTATAGCTCCCATTGGCACTCACCTTCAGGTTTTAGAATCAGGGGGCTCTCGAATTAAGTGGTCCCAGGAACCTGTCCTGACCACTTTACCACTAATGTGCAAATAGCTTTGAGTCCCCAGCTGGGGGTGGGCCCTTTTATCAATCTTTATCTCATTTAGGTTATAAGACCATCACTCTAGGCTATTTGATGTCAGGTTTCGCACTGTTGTATCACTTCTGGCTTTTTTAATTCCCCCAAACTAGAGTAAATAGAGCAAACTGGATTAGGGGCCTTCAATGCTGGGGCTCCTACTGGTCCACCCAAACTCCAAGAGCACTGCATTGAGACCTTTGTTGGGATGCCACTTTATGCATCCCATTTCTTAATAACTTTTTAAAGATTTTCTTCTTGTTGGGATGAGACCTTCTGACTTGTCCCTTCACCTCTCTTTATTCTCTTGTCAATCACTAGAATTTCCTTTATCATCTGTTGTTTTGACATAACCTTTTCCTTCAGCAGCACCCCTAAGGCCAGCAGCTACAGCTCAGACTGGAAAGAATTTATGCTTGGGCCAGTATCAGGATCCACCCCAGTTTTTTCTTTACTTTCATTTTAGCTTTAATTATACATAAAATTGACCGAGGGATTATATAGTTAGCTCCTTATTGCTGTTCTGCATTTCCTCATGCATCCAGTATGCCAACTTCTTGGGAGTTGGACCCATAATTTTTTTAAAAATTGGTAACTTTCCCCTCCTATAACTGACTGCAGAACAGTTGTATTTCCATAGCGTGGGTAACCTCGGGGCTATCCAAGAATCAAAGGTTTGATATCCCTGACCTCATATCCTTTTTCTTCCCAAACCATGTTTCAGTGAGTCAGCCTCGTTCTCCAGAGTCTCATTTCTGATGTCAGCCACAAAGTTGGGGAACAGTCCAACAAAACGCCCTCACTTCCAACACCAGCTACAGATTCCGGGGTCTCTAAAACAACTCTCATCTGACACCAACTTCAGGTTTTAGAGTCCCCAAGACTCCCCTGAGGTTTCATAACTCACTAGAAGTCTTCATAGAAATCACCAAACGCTGTTATACTATTGGTTGCTGTTTATTACAACTAAAGGATATAGATTAAAATCTGCACACAGGGCAGCGTCCAGGAAAGTCTGGACCTGAGAGCCTCTAGGTGTCCTCTCCCTGTGGAGTCACGAGCAGCGTAACCTAAATATCTGGCAATGATAAGTGACGATATGCACAGAGTAGGACAGCCAGAGAAGCTCACCCAAACTTGGTGTCCAAGTTTTTGTTGGACCTTCATCACATGGGCATGGCTGATGGCCCCATGGCTGATCTTAGTCTCCAGCTCCCTTTGAAGTTGAGCTGGTTCCACATGATCCAAAGACCCCACTCTAAATCACGCTGTTAAACTATCTGGTGTGGCCAGCCCCTGCCCTGAATCACATTTTTAGACTGTTCAGTGTGATGCAAGGCCCACAGGCAAACAGACACTCCTATCAGGTGTCACCTTCTAAGGACTTAGAAATTACCCCCAGAGGCCAAGGGCAAAGGCCTGACCTCTCTTCAGGCTAAACTCTTTACTACACAGAATGATAAATGCCAAAATCAAGGTAGCAGTTAGCTCCAGGTTTGTGTGGGAGATGTATTTGGGGTGGCAGGTACGTGGTACATGCTCTTGTTATACCATTTTATACTTTTCTGTATGTCTGAAATACTTCAAAATATTAAATAAAAATATGATCAGGGTCATTTATGTAAAAGCTTCATATATGTATATGTTCATATATAGTTTATATATGTTCATAAATAACACACTCATAAATATACACATACATAAATGAATAACACAAAGATACAGAAATCCATGATATACTGGCACCATTACTTACCTATAGATAGAGCAGGACCTATGGGTAAGTGAAACTGTTTGACATACTAGTTTACACTCATGTATTACATTGGTGAAAAAAATTCTTTTCATAATGATGAGTTAGTAAAAGAAAAAAAAAACTACATAATTAGGCCATAATAGAATTTTTTAATTGTAAATTAAACTAATGTTTATTTATTTTTTACTATATGCCTGTCAATTCCACACATCTCATTTACTCCTCTCAAAAACCAGAGACTGAAAATACAAACAGACAATGGCCAGATCACATATGACCTTCAAGCCTCAACTATAGGACATACATGGCTGATCTTCACTTTGCAGCAGCTAGGTCAAGAAGCCAAACCAAGAAGCAATTTGCACAGAACAGCCATAACTTGGTCAATGAATACCAAGTTCCCTATTTTTTTGCCTGTTTCCAGCTCAGAACCAACCAAAGTCAAATGTGCTCTCCTATCCAATCACATAAAGTGCCCTCATTTGTAAGTAGCTGAACTCCAGCTTCCCCATGATCACAATTCCGAGTCAGACACTATCTGAAACTCCTTTTTTTCACTAGAAGGATCCATTACTACCCTGCCTGCCTTTCAGTCTTTGTGAAATGCAAGTGATAGTGTTGACCTTCTTGCAATAGCAAGCTCTCAATGAATAGCCTGTTTGTTCTCATTTGGGCTGTCTTTGTCTGTTTCCTGAAAACCTGCAAATCAAGTCTTGTAATTTCTTCTTTATAGAGGAGGAAGCCAAAGCTCAGAGACATAAGTGATTTTCCCAGGGTCATTGAGCAAGTGTGGGTGAAGATGGATTTAAAACTCAAGTTCTTCTTTCTCCATGCCAGTTTTCAAGAGAGTAGAAATATTATAAGCTATCCACGTTCTCTGGCTAATAGGAAAAATACTAAAGGTAAAAATTAATATTAAAAATTTAAATACCCTTATCTCAGAAAAAAATCAATCACCTAAAATTTATGAAATATGTATCTAAATTGAATAAAATCATGTCCTGGAAGAAATCAGAAGCCAAAACCCTCGTCTTTTTTTCTCATATCCCACAGCCAACCAATCTGTCAGAAAATCCTGTTTGACACTGCTCTCAAAATACATTCAAAATCTCCTCATTTCTAATTACTTCCACTGCCGCCCTGACCAGAGCCACTGTCCTCTCCCACTCATATTGCTGCAAGAACCTTCTCACTGGCCTTGCTGATTTACCTTAGTTCCCTACAACCTATTCCCCACAAAGCAGCCACAAGGATTCTATCAACCCTCAGAATACCCTGCCCCTTCTCTTCTCAAGACTATCTGTGGCTCTCATCTCACTCAGAGTCAAAGCCAAAGAGCAGGGTACTCCCTCTAAGAACTCTCTCTTAATAAGCACATTTCTTCGTGATGGAACTTTCTTTCTTTCTTCCTTCCTTCCTTCAGTCAAACAACATTTTTTAGTATCTCCTTTATGTCAGGTGCTGTTTCAGGGATATGGCAGTAACAAGAATAACACGTACTTGTCCTCATTCTATTATGGAAGGCAGACAATAAAGAAGCTGACAATGAGGACAATTTGACAGTTATGGAGTACTATGAAGAAAAATTAATACAAGATAATAGCATAGTTATGGGATATCAGGGGATGGGTGGGTCAGAAAAGGCCTCTTTGAAGAAGTGACATTTCAGCAGAAACCTAGAGATGGGAAACTATGCCAAACTGGGGCAGGAAAACGGTAGGTAGAGGGTACAGCAACTGCAAAGTTAGAGCAGTTTAGCATGTTTAAGAGAAAAAATGTTCTGGAATTGGATAATAGCGATGGTTGTACATGTTTGTGGTTACTAAAAACTCCTGTCATATACTTTAAAAGGGTGAGTGCTATGGTATGTGAATTTCATCTTAATTTTTAAGTTAATTATAAAAATGTAGTTAAAACAACTCTCAGTTCAAAACTTTTCTTCAGTGATATTCATTACTATGTTGGGTGCTGGAAAGTCAGAGTGACTGAGTCACCAGGATTTTCTCACAGGGATTGAAGTTTGGTGGGGGAGATAGACATAGTAACCAATAGAAAATGAAATCCACTCCACTGACTGAGTGAAAAACTTGAGTCATCTTTGATTCCTCTCTTCCCCTCATCTCTCTGTATCTAATTCACCAACAAATCCTCACAGTCTAATTCCAAAAGATATCCTTAACACAACTCTCAAGCCTCCACTGCTACCACTCTGCGCCAAGCCATCCTCACCTTTCTCTGGCTGCCTGAAGCAGTTTCCTGGATGGTCTCTGTGCTTCCACCCTTGTCTCCAGTCAGAGTGAATGTAAACCCCCTAAAAAAAATGTTCTGGTATCCATGAACATTCACTCTTAATTTCCCCTTTCTCTCATCCCCACCCTTAGTCTTAGGCAACCGTTGATCTATTTTTATGTATCTATGTATTTGCCTCTTCTGGATGCTTTACACAAATAAAATGATACAATATTTGCTCTTCTGTGTCTAATGTCTTTCACTTAGCATCATGTTCTTAAGGTTCATTCAAATTGTATCAGTACTTTTATTTTCATGGTTGAATAATATTCCAGGTGTGGATGGATATACCATATTCTGTTTATCCATTCATCAGTTTGGGTTGTTTCTTTGGCCATTATCAATCAATTATAATATATGCCGCTACAACTGGTAACTACTTTGCAGTTAATATTTAATGAAAATATCATTGTCATTTACAACTGCAAAGAATTAGAAATGTCATGTCACTAAAAACCTCTCAAGAACTCTGTGAGACAGATCTCATTAATATGACTTCATAGAAGAAAGCACACACCCAGAAGTACATAACTGACCCAAACATTTATTAGATTGACAGATTTCAGACAAAGGCTGACTTTGTCTCCAAATGCAGTATCCTTTGCATGACACATTTTTTCCCTTAAAACCTGCTGTGTAAGGATGGTGAAATCCACTATTCTCTTTCTGTCCAAATGCTCATGAATAAAATAGGGAGATAAATTGGCTACAGCCCTCATGGGATTGTAAGATACGTAGGGAAAGAGTTGTAAACTGCACAGCAATGTGAGTTAAAGATATTTTCAGCTATGACCCGACAGGACACATGGTACATTTAAGGCAGGGTTCTATATTCTTTCTGAAAGTGGAACAGAAATCAGAAGACCTAATCTTTGCCTCCCACATCTGGGAGATTCTGAGTAAGTCACTTTCCTCACTGTTGGTCTGCTTCAGAGATTGCAAACTGTACCCAAGCTGGATCTTGACCTTTACATCGGTCTTGTTTTGCCTACTAAGTGCTTAAATTTTAAAATAACCTTTTGTGTGGGGGAAAACATAAAAACCAGGATGTGTCGCAAAAATTCAAACTTTCAGCTTCTCTCTCTTTCTCTCTTTAATCCTCACCCAAGGATATGTTTATTGTTTTTTAAAGGGAGAGGAAGGGAGAAAAATAGAAAAACATTGGTGTGAGAAACAAGGATCAGTTGTCTCCTGCACATGCCCAGATTAGGGACTGAACCTGCAACGTAGGTGTGTGCCCCAACCAGGAACCAAATCCACAACCTTTTGGTGTATGGGAGGATGCTTCAATCAACTGAGCCATCAGGCCAGGGCCAGCTTCTTTTTTTCTTAAAGAAAAATTTCATCTTCCTGGATGTGGTGCCTGGTTAACTGTGTGATGGTAAGCAAAAGTTTCACCTCTCCCGAGGCCTCAGTTTCCTCATATTTAAAATATGGATTATAATAGTAGACATCTCATAAGGTTGTTGTTCAATTAAAAGTCAATAGAACAGAGCCTCCTACAGTATATGCTCAATAAATGTCAGTCACTACATATTTTGCTGTGTATAATGAGCACTCTTTAGTCCATATTTTTAAGGGGAAAATAAAGATGCGCATTTTACATGGGTAGTACCTGAAATACCTTGTATCTGTTCTTGTGTTTTTTAATTATTGGTTACATAAAATTTCTTGTACTGTGGTATGTTCAAAACGAAATGCCAAAATTCCTTTATAATGCAAAAAAGTATCTAAATATAAATAAATAATCAAATTAAAAAGTTAAAATTATTTTTCCCCTGCAAGTTTGGGCCAAAAACGTGGGTATGCATTATACATGACAAAATGTAGTATTTACTAAATTTCCTGCCTGGTTCCTACCAGCATTAGATTTTGGACCTCTCTTGACCGTCTCTACCTGCTTCCCAGTGTTCTGGTTTTAGAAACAGCCTTCTGCTTTCCTATTCTGTATTTCTGCATGTTTCACAGGCCCTCTCTGAGTGGACTCTGCCCCAACCTTAACCTCCATGAGCCAAAACAGATTTCCTGTCTCCTTCTCATATAAAGAAGATGCGACCCAGACTGCCCGGTAAGGAAGCACCTGTCTTTATCACCCCACACTCACTCCCTTTCTGTATTGTTCATTTCTTTCCCCTTCCCTGATAAAACCACACGTTGGATGTGGGAATGAGCCCTCTCTGGGTCCCGGCCCTGGCTTTGCAAGGAAACCACTGAATAAGCCCGGTCAAGTATTTCCTGCTCTGTGGTTTCCTTTTACCTCCTCATCTGTACCACGAGTGGGTTTCCTTGCTGGAGATGTAATGATCGGCCCTGGTCTTGGATTCTGATTTCTTCTTGCTCTTTCCTGTCAGGCTTCGGAGATAACTGAGGTGACTCCCCAGGCACCCTGTTTTCCTCCCCCTTACCCATCACCTTACCCATCACACTACTCTCAATTTTACCTTCATCTCTT
>PVKM010015275.1:0-27944 GCA_004027735.1 Carollia perspicillata | reverse complement strand
GGGGGGAAATGGGACAACTGTAATGGCATAATCAATAAAATATTTTTTTAAAGGCAGAAAAAAAGAAAATATGAGTTTAGAGCAGATCCACACATTTCTTTTCTTAATCTTCATAATGTTGCTGGTGGAAATCGGGCTTGTCTATGGAGTCATGAGGAAAGCATCCCAAGGAACCATGCATGGGAGACTGTGGTGTGGTAAAATCGTTTTTTTCATATGGAAGCCTACCCATAGGTTTCCAATGTTCCATCTCTTATCTGTCCCACCATGGAGGAAGTCCAATTTTGCCTTCAGCATGCCAAAACAAAAGCCAAGGTCCAGAGTTTCTACTTCCTATTAGAACTTAGCCCTTTGTAGCCCACCCAGTCCTCTGTAGGATCTGGTAGCTGCTAGACCTGCATGGTGGTGTGCCCCCAGATGAGAGAACATATGACCAAACAGGCAAATGCATCACCAAGTGGGAAAGAGAGGGAGAGAGAGAGGTGGTACTTCTTTGTTCCCCTCAGGTTATGTTAGGTGGGCTTTGGACACCCCAGGTGCTTTTCCAAAAGAACCAATCAACTTTCCAACTTTTGTGGGCTTTCTGTTGGGTCCATCCCCTAGTTATACTGACAGGCCCCATTTTCAAGTACTTTCCCCTGTATCCTTCCAACAATCCTGGACTGGAGAGAGTATGGGAGGAGTGGTAAACCCCTTGGTGGAGCAATGCCATAACCCCCTGGGGTGTGTAGCTCTTGCTTCCCAATGAAGCAAACGGGCTCATGCTCCCCAGTTTATGAAGCTGAATGTTTAATCCCCTTTTCTTCCTTTCTTCTAATAATTAGCAAACTACCTACAGTAATAATACCATCAAAGCAGATTAAGAAGTATCTGCAGTACAATCACCAAAATATGGAAGCAACCCAAGTGTCCATCAATAGATGAGTGCATAAAACAACTATGGGACATTTATGCAATTGAATGCTATTTGGTCATGAAAAAAGAAGAAAAAAAGTGCAACGGTGTGGATGTACCTGGAGAACATTATGCTAAGTGAAATAAACTAGTTAGAGAGAGAGAAATACCATATGATTTCACCAATATGTAGAATCTAATGAACAAAATGAACTAACAAGCAAAACAGAGACAGACTCATAGATGGAGAGCAGATGACAGCTAATGGCAGGCGTGGTTACAGGGTGGAGGGATTGAGCAAAAAGGAAAAAGGACTTATGGATATGGACAACAGTGTGGCAATTGCTTTGTATAGGGGAGTCTGAGGGGACTACAGGGCATTGGAAAAAATACAATAAAGCTTTTTTTTTAAAGAAGTATTCACAGAACTTTATAGTTCAAAAATCATGCTACTTTGCACTATGTAAGTTATTTGTTTGTTTGTTTGTTTATTTATGGAAGTAGTTAAAAGTGATAAAATGGCCAGTAAAACACTTTTATAAATTAAAATATATTTATGTCACCCTGGCTGGTGTAGCTCAGTGGATTGAGCGCGGACTGCAAACCAAAGTGCCACTGGTTCGATTCCCAGTCAGGGCACATGCCTGGGTTGCAGGCCAGGTCCCCAGTAGGGGGCATATGAGAGGCAACCATACATTGATGTTTCTCTCCCTCTCTTTCTCCCTCCCTTCCCCTCTCTAAAAGTAAATAAATAAAATAATATATATATGTGATTTCATATATATAAAATCACACACATATATAAAATCATATATATGTGTGTAATTCATATATATATGATTTTATATATACATATATATATATACATATATGTGTATATATATGTACTTATGTCCTTTTACAAATGAGCAGGCACATAGACCAAGAAAATATGGATGATGGTAAGGGAGTGTTGAAGAATTTAGACGGGAATGTATTAAACTCTATCTTTGGTTCCATAAAATGTACCTGTGAACAGTGGCATTTATAGCCTTTGAAGATGTTTAAGGATAACTTCAGAGAAATCTTAAACTTAATATGCCAGCAAAGCCCAGAACAGCCTCAGCAGTGATCCAGATAGTCTCAAAATTCTTAGATCTCAGTGTCACTTTCAGGCTTTTGCCCCAGAAACTAGGTGATTTTTTTGTAATTACATGTGGGCTGTAACCTAATTTTTGGTTGTCTAAAATACATAACTCCAGAGTGATGTATTATCTGGATGCTGAATTTTCCTTCAATAGAAGTTTATGGAATCCACACTCATGTGAGTCTATCTCTCCTTTTATATTTTCTTTCTGTAACTTAGGGGAAACCCATGTCTATACCTTTTTAACCTATCTATATTTCTTTACTTCATAAAATTCTAGTGAATAAAACTTCAGGAATTACAATTTCTAGAAGCATGAATGTTTTGGTGGTTTCATTCTCAATAATTAATAATTTATCATGCGGTGCCTGATACTGTCCGGTAGACTTTGGCATTTGACGTAGAAAACTTCTACTTCTACAACTTATGCAATTCATGAGAGTTTTCAGAAATACGTCTCATGTCTTTCTGCAGGAGATTAAAATAAAGGAAAAAGAAATAAGAGTAAGTTTCCTACCTAACCTTCTAAAGGAACAGGAAAAAGGTCATCTTCACAACCACCTTTTGGATGATTATAACATAATTACAAATTTTATTCTTCTTTGGGAGACTCTCAAAAATGATAATTCTATGATATCACACTGAGTAATGACCTAAGAAGAAATGAAATTTTCCACTGTGCAAATGTAAAAATCCAAGTAGATAGACGTCCTCTAGAGTTATATTGATACTTTATTCTACATCCTTTGGGAACCAATTTGTATTTTGGTAAATTCTAATTAGCTATTTTTTTTTCTTTTGTAGATTCAGTTCATCTTAAGTTTGTCCCCTGTAAAGTTAGTCTTTATTGTATCATATTTATTTCCCCCAAACTGTATTAAAAAAAAAAAGATGATCGGTCCTAGTCTAACATAATCAGATTTCTACATTCTCATAATTTTTTGTCACTGTACCTAATAACTTCTGTGGGCCTATTAGAATCTACTATAAATATCTTACAGTGAATTTTAAAGTAGAGTGACTCTTTGAGAATGTTTTTTCTCATTGAGATGGAGAAGAATTATGAAATTCTTGATTCTTATTTCTACTTCTAGTGGTAACGGAATAGCTTGCTTGTTTCTGTTTCCATATGCATTGTACCTATTCGCCTTCTAGTATCACCCCAGGTCTCTTTCGGCCCAAGTTTTATCTGCCCCGTGAATGGGCCAAACTATTTTCCCCAGATGCTTCATGCAGTTTGGATTTTTACAAGTTGAGTCTGAGTCACGACAGCCTGTTCCAAATTTCTAGCCTGCTTGGGTGTAGCTGCATTCTTTTTGCTCTCTTCTCTTTGTTAACCTGCACCAATTTAGAATTACCTGAAAAATTATGTTTATACTCTAGTTATTCATCCAGAGTTCTAACAACAGAGCCAAAATTTTTGACTTGTATATTAGAGGATAAAAATTTAAGTTAGTGTTTAGAATAAGCTAACCACAAGTTTAATCTTACAGCTTTAAAATAAGAATTTGATTTTAAAGTCATGGTTATATAATTATTGTAAATATACTTTCTTAAACATTTTTATGATGTTTTGGATATTTTCCCTCACATAGTGAAACAGCAAGCTGAAAATTTATCCTTTAACTCTTTTTACTAAATGAAAGCTTTTTATTGTTGAATTTGAGAAAATGGCCATCATCAAGTTAGATAAAATACTGTCAAATACAATAGGTTACACTATGCAGGTTATTTGTAAATAATTTTATTGCTATAATTTTATACTGATGATATATTTGATATCATTTAAAATCTATCATAAGATGTCCACATTTTTAAGCAATATATGAAGACCTATTATGTTTTGAAACAGTTCGTAAAGCCTGGTCACTGCTTTACAGCAAGATTCTTCGGTGGTTTCATTAGGACAATCTGTACTTAGAAGTATTGTTTCCACATACACTATTCAGCCATATTTCTGGCATTGCTTTGCTAAAGACATTGGTGGTAAAAACAAAAAAGAAAGAAAGAAATACTTTTCTTCATTTGAATAAAGTATTTATGCAGTTTCAGTGGAAAAATTATAATGTTCTCACATAAATGTTGTTTTTTCTCAGGAAAAGTTAAGTTAACATCATACTATTTATAATGAAAATGTTTTTGTTCAATCTTGCAAATCATTTCCCTGAACTACTTGGTCTTCCAAAGTCTGTGCATCCACATGAATTTCCTAATGTTGCCCCTTTCAAGTCTTTTCTCTTCTTCTCTCCCTGTTCTTGAATTCATTAGACTCCTCAAACAAAAGTGCCTGCATCCCATAAATAGGTTTAGACTTTCCCACAGTTTCCCATTAAAATAAAACCAGAACAGAAATGAGCGTACAAGAAAGATACTGCATTTCTCATTAGGCCTGCTGCTGAACTCTCATTAGACCTTGTGATTTCCTTTTCGGAGCTGAGCCCATGAAGCTGTTTGGTTTTTCCCACTGGCCCCTACTGGTTTCATCTATCATCAAGTCTGGTAGCTGAACAAAGCAGTTAGCAATAGGTGATAATTCCTTTACATAGTCTTCTTTCTCTCAATTGTCTTTTTAAATTTTTTAGTAAATATATAATCACTGACAAAATAAAGACAAAATTTTCTCTCATTTTCACTCCTCTTCCCCATGGTATTTTCATGCTTATCATAGAAGTTCCAGTTTAAAAAAACTATTTTTTACAATAACTGACATAAAATTTGACATTATAAAGAAGTGTTTTAAAACTTTAAAATATGTTCTCGGTTTTAACACCTCTCATTAAATCTTCATAGTCTATGATCTCTTCTCTGATCTTAGCTTTCTTGGAACATTTCTTAAAGTGCCTTTGTTCCTGCCAGATTTCTAAAACAAGACCACCTTTCTTCATTGCGACTGCACATTCACACATGAGATTTCCTATATGTCAATATGTTTTTTTCATTTTGAATATTTATTATACAGCAATGACATATTCACATTTTAATTTTGAAGAGTAAATTTTTCTAAACACAGGAAAAAATAAAACATTATTTTGAGGTACATCTCAGAGTTTCCTTCTAAGATATGTTTGTTTCCTGGCAGTAGTGTCAACACTGATTTTAGGAAAGAAAGGCTTGAAATACATTTACTACGCAACACCTCCTCTGGGACCTCTGCACAGCCTTTGCACAGCCTTTGCATTATGGCCACTACTTTCTGTGAGTGGATTTTAAGAGGGATGCATTCCTAATACTATGGCTTTTCTATCAGGAATGGAAAATACTTATGTTTGCATAACCAAACTTACTCTTTCTTAGAGACTTATAAGATTGTCTTATAACCGACGCTTCACGTAATCATTTTCTTTTGCCTAAGTGCTTTCTGTCCAAGGTCAAGTGTATTCTGCATTAATTCAATAAGCCTTTGCTGAGTGCTTCCTTCATGTCAAACAAAGCACTGGTTGGTACTTTAGATGCAGGCCAGTCAAGTTTTATTTTGGAGGATTTTGTTGGTTTGTTTGTTTTCTGTACCCAAACTCTGAAAATCCCGTTGCTCAATACCATCCCTTCTTCCATGCCAAGGTTTAAGGTAGCATAACTATGCAATATGATTGTGAGAGAGTTACTCATAACCTGTTCATAAACAAGCCATACATTTTAACAGTGATTTGTGGAGAGGTAATTGGGTAAGACTGTCAAGCACCAAGGAAAGCCTAGTTGAAGAAGATGATACTAGACCATAGATAGCTGTGAGGAGAGAAGCATATGTATTTCTTCTATCATCATATAGGGCCAGCTCCAGATTTATGGATTGCCTGTTTGCATTGCAATCAACCATTTTCTTGATCAGGATGATAAATAAAACATTTTTTCAAAGTAAGACTCTTATTTTATATTTAGTGGAAGAAATTCAAGAAAATGTCTGAAAGACTCCATAAGATCAATATATTGAAAATGGATCTCATCATGGGAACGGATCCCCTTCCCTATGACACAGCCACACACATTCAAAACAAAATGTACTTTTAAATTTAAAAAAATACATAAAGTATTTAAACTCAATAATTTTTATCTTGATTAATATTCAACATAGAAATGTATAATCTATGGCACAATGCTTCCTTATTACTGTAACCCCTCTACCACATTTTCAGTCAATTAATTATACCTCAAAAATATCTCTGAAATCCAATTCCTCCTTGGCATTCTCATTGGCATGAGTTTAGGTTAGGACTTTATTTTTACCCTACACTCAAATACCCTTACAATTTACCTGCGGCCTATATTCTATATTGCCTCTGTAATTAATCTTTGTAAAACCATGTATGCTGATAGTTTTATGACCTTGGGAGTTGTATTCATTTATAATGGCTACCGTAACAAAATACTGCACACTGAGTCGCTGAAAGAACATAAATTTATTTTCTTACAGTCCTTGGGGCTGGAAGTCCCACGATAAGGCATCAGGAGGTTTGGTTTCTTCTGAAGCCTTTCTCACCAAGGTTTGCAAATGACTGCCTTCTCACTGTTTCTCCTTCAGTCTACGTGTCGTCCATGTTCTAACATCCTCTTCTTATGAGGATGACAGACATATTGAATTAGAGCCCAGGTATGACCTCATTTTACCTTAATTACCCCTTTAAAGGCTCTATCTTCAAATATAGTCACATTTTGAGATATTAAAAGTTAGGGGTTGGAGAGGTAAAATTTAGCCCATAATAATGTCAAATTATTTTGCCAGGTACATGAAGCCTTTATAATTCAATATAAATGTATCTCTCTATTCTCATCCTTTGACAATTTAATCCACTCCATTCACCTACATTTGTTCCAAGTAAAATTTATTGTACCTCAAGTGCTCTTATCACTTTTCCACCTGAAAAAAACATCTATTCTTTTTCAAATGCTTTCTCAAAAGTTGCCTTCCAGGTAATAACAATCTCCTATACAGTAAAGCATTTTTTTATAGAGAGAATAAAGTGTGGAGTCAAAGGTCATTAAAGTATTCAAAACTGGCCTCATTTCTATACTCGTTTCTTATCTTTTATCCACTCTTTTATTGGCACACATTTGCTTTATGCTACTTTGTTTTAATGTATTCTTCTCAACTGAATTAAATATTTATTTAAACAAAATGAGGCATACATATATTGCTAAATGCTGTAGGTAAAAAAGAAGTGCAGTGATAAATCATAAATCCTCAACTAGGCAGGATATGATAGGTAGTTCTGCCCCAGGTCTATACATTCTTTGGGAAAGGTTTTTAAGCAAGCTCTGCCCATTGACCCAGCATTTTTGAGTTAACACACCTTTGGAATGCAAGAGTGAGACCCCTTGAATGCACAACCAACCTCAAGAGAGCAGAGGCTCTTAAATATCCTAAATCCAGTCCTCACCTTGCTTTCTCCCACCTTCATGTAATCTTCCTTACTTTCCCTCCTTAATTTAAAGGCATAAAAGAAACTGCCAAAAGGTTCCTGTCCAAAGCTTCTGAGATCTTTCTTTACAGAAATTGTGATAAGTTTGGGCTCAAATAAACTCATAAAAATTTGCTATAGGTTTGGATGTTGCTTATGTTGACATTTAAATGCCTACAAAACCAGTGTGTTTTTTGTTCAAGATTCAATAATGAATACATTTATCCTGAGTCTGAAGAAGTTTATCTTGCCTAAAATAATCTTGTTTACCTATATTATAAAATCTGCCACATTGCACGTTAATTTAACTATATACATTTCCATGTATTTGGCTGGACAGTAATTGCAAATATCAGACACATTTATTATCCATCTGTTCATTCCCAAGACCTAGCATAATGCCTGAAATAATAAATGTGTTCAAAAGAGACCAAAAAATGACGTGGTAAAATAAAATAAAATTTCTTTGCCTTCAGAAAAGGCCAGCCAAATAATTGACACATTTAAGTGACTGATTTTTGTGCATTTGAATAAGACAATTTTATTAATTTAGCTTCTTTTGAAAGTATAGAATCTGAGCTCCTCTGATCAGCAGCTATTCTATGTTTGATAGCAAGCGTGTTCTACTTTTTTAAAGCGTTGAAATCTTTCCTCTATCTCTGTCACACTGTAAGAAAAGAATGCTTTTAACTGTAGACCATTCTACTACAGATAGTCTCATTCAAAAGGTCACTCTACCCTTTGTATACAGTAAGGGACTGGATAAAGCATTTCAGTAAATGATCAGTACTTAATCATTATCATTTGGTCTTACAATATGTCAATTTATCTTGCTCATTCAATTTCACTTTGACAAGAGATAGTAGGATTATCCAAGAGCATGTCTTCTGCCATATTCGTTGTATTATAGCCCACAGGAATGATGAATTAGTTTCCTGATTCTGTTCTTAGATATCAGTCCTCTGAGTTCTACCTTAGTCCCTCTTCTCTTCTTACTAGATGTATTTTCCCTGAACACCCTCATCTACTCTCCTGACTCCAGTGATATTTTATGTGCGTATTATCCCCAAATCTAAATCTCCAACTAATACCATGTATTTCAGATTATAATCTGTAAAGTCAACTTTTTATTGTACATTTTTCCTGGGTAACCAACAAGTTATGTCAATGTCTCTTACATCAAGATCATTTTCTTTGTCTCTATCAATCGGTTCACCTTCCTTGTTACCTGTTTAAACGAATGTTTACAGTATGTTCTCAAACTTGAATCTTGAGCGTCACTAATTATTTTTCCTTTTCTTCACCCCACTTGTAAAGCATAAGCTATTCTATTCATTATATATCCTTGTATCCCTTGACTCCATCAATTTTCCTTTATTCACACTCTTGCTCCAAACATTATCATTGCTCACCAGCATTACTATAATAGCTAATTAGTTACTTCTCCTCTTGTAAGCCCTGCTCACTCCCAAGTCATTATCATTTCTTTAATATGAGGGATAATTCTCAAAATTCAGAGCCAGACATTTAGTTATTTTGCTTTAACCCTTATGATGGTCCTTATCGCTTTGAAAATAAAGTGTAAGGGTAAACTTTACCCTGTAAATTTAGCCACAACTAAAGTCTCCTTTCTGCTCTTTGATAAACATGCCTCCAAGTCACACACACACATCTTGTCTTACCCTCATCCCCACTGCAAACACATGATCAAAGTTCTAGCACCCTGGAGGTTCTTACAGTGAAGGAATCACACTACCTTTTTCTGTCTCATGAATGCGAGGAATTCAGCTTTCACATCTCAAGATGTTACCTACATTCTACTTAATTCAGTTTAAGGTTGGCCATCCCTTCCTCTGGAATGTGATTTTTAAACTGCTCATTGTAAATGAGATGATTCTCTGTCTTTTATGATGTGCTTCTAGGCCACGTGGTCCAGTCTGTGTTTCACTGGGGTGTAATTGTTTATTTGCTATTAGGGCCGTGGTGATTACTGTTTGTTCAATGGTATATTTTCAAAATTAGTAGAGTGTTTTTTTATATATTATGTAGTAGATACTTAGGAATTATTGAATGGATATCAAATGAAGGAAGACAAAATGCTTGACAATTCTGATTTAGGTCAAAATTAGCTAACTATAATATATCTTGTTATATTTAACAAGCAGCCACTCAATCACTTTCGTCTTAGTAAGAGACTACCAAATGTGTTCACAATTACATTTCTACATCCTCAAATGTAACCAAACCTGAAAATCCTATTTACTTTCAACAGATACTTACTTTCCATCTTTCCTTGGAGCTGTGCTTGGAAATGTCGCTTACTTCCAGCTAATGAGACATAATTAGAATTTTGCTTTGGACATACAATGAATTTTTTTCTTCTCTTCTCTAATAAAAAAGACAAATGTGGGACGAGAGCTTGTTGCTGCTATTATTTTCTTCTTGTTCTTAACCAGAAAGTGGGCATGATTCTTGGAGGTGTGGAATACATGTTTAAATCTAAAGTAATACTCAGGAAGACAAAAGCAACTACGCAAAAATAATGAGAAGGAAAAAGATCATTTTGGGTCTTTGAAGAAATTGTTGAGCTACCAGCATAAAGCCATTAACGTTAAGCTTCCTACCAACTAAACTATAAATAATCTCAATGGCATAAGCCAACTGTATATAAAGCATTTTGTTATTTTATTTCATAATGAATATTCAGATGCTCAGCTTTGTTTGATGTAAGACCTAGTAGCCTACTTAGCCATAGTGAATATTAAATAAAATACATTAAATAAAAGTATAGAGAATGCTACTTTTCAGAGTTTTGTATTCATGTCTCTGAACAATCACAGCCTCCCCCAAAGTAAAATTTATGTAATGAAAAACAATACTATGTTCTTTAGAACCTAAAATATAATGATATAGACACATGATCTTAATCCAGTCATTTTACTGGCAGTTAATGAATTAGATACAAGTAAGTAAATAAAAATAATTAAGGTATATTTGCCTATTGGTAGTTGTTAAATTGGTGTTTTTGTGGGAGAACGAGGGGTGGAATTTCCTATCCCACAATTGTATTGGAATCACTTCCCATACCATTTCTCTACATAAGAAAATAAGAATGTATCACTATAAAGTTTTTCAACAGTCTTTTCATGGCAATACATAATCTTTTCTCATATTAAGGTATTTTCCTTTTGGATTTTAAAATTAATTTTATAACATTAAATGTTAATAATTTTGGAGAGTCTTTTTTCTTTAATGTTGTTACTCTGCTCTCGATGATGATGATGATGATGATGATGATGATGATGATGATGATGGTGGTGATGACAGTGATAATGAGGAGGAAAAGGAGGGCAATTACAGTGACTACACCTATTGCTAACCCTCATTGAGTAGTGCTCTTAATTGCTTTAGAAGTCTTAACACTTTACTATTCAGATAATCCTGAGAAGTGGGTGCTGCTATTCAAAGATGAGTAAATGGAAACAAGTTAACTAACTCAGTTAAGGTTATACGGCCAGAACACCAAAGATATTCTCTGCAAATCTGTACCTTCTAAAAGAATGCTCTTAAGTGCTACATGACCCTGCTTCTTAGATGTAGGTAGTCCTTGGAAAAAAAGAACTAATCACTATGATAACAAAATAAGAATGATATGGGAAATCTTCAAGTTTAGAAACAATTCGTACATGACAAAAAAATTCCAAAATCAGTCTGAACTTACATTCCATTCTGGTTCCACTATGTGGGCAATTGACTTAACCCAACCTTGAAGCCTCAGTCACCTCGTGGTTCACAGAACTAATGCAACATGTTCAGTTCATAGGACTCTCTGAAGAGTTATTGATAATATATCTACTATGCCTGTCAAATTATGATTAGATTTGTTTTTCTAGATTTTCTGCACTGTTTAAATTTTAGGAAATGACTACATAGTGCTTAATTATAAATAGTATATACAGGCAATTAAACTAAACATTGCATTTCACATGTTTAGCCTCTGGGTTTTGCATTTTCTGAATTAATTCTTATATTAATAGCTAATATCAATGACACACCAGTGCAACATACCACAGAATATCATTAACTAGAAACACAGTTTAACTTGGATATGTGATGTCTTGTCCCACACAGCTGTGCCCTCCACACCATCACCGAATGTGAGGCAGAGGGGGATTCTTCTTTAAAGTGCATTTCAGCCTGGTCCTCTTATTCCAGACATTTCCCAACATGCATAATGATTTTATCTACTTACTTTCTCATTTGTGTTTCCAGATATTCAGAAAACTATAATTTCTGGACCTCTGCAACCAGTCACACAGCAAGCTAGATTAGTGATTAAAAAAGCTAATTCCAAACTGCCTAACCAAGAAGGGGCTAACTAATTATGCCATAAAAATGAAGAGCATAGATGCAAACTCAAATATATATTGCCAGTTTTAAGTCTTACTTCCTTGGAAGTAAGATTATATGTTAAAATATTTTAATGTATACTAAACCACATTATGAGGATGATTGTTTTTTAAAAAATAGAATGCCTTATCTCCGATATATAATAACTAACTAAATATATATCCAGATCTGTCCAGAAAAAGTCCAGCCATTGTTAACATAACAAGAATGGTTTGCACAACATCATTGTAACCCGACACCCCAGGAGAGTGGCCCAGAATGCACATGTGTGAATAATGACAATTTCATTGTACTAGTCAGTGGGGCAATAGATGCTTTTGAGTGAGGATGTGTACTGTGTATTCATGACATTCAAATTGACTGAGTGAGTAGAGCAACACATCTGCATCAAATTTTGCAATAAGCTTGAACATTCCACCATGGAAACTATTTGGATGATTCAGAAGGCCACAACTATGGGAAACTAGTGATTGGCAACTTCATTAAGATAATGTGCCTGCTCACGCATTGTGTATCATGCAGTTTTTTTATGAAACATCAAGTCACCCAGGTGATTCAGTTCCCCTACAGCCCAGATTTGGTGCCCTTGTGACTACAGGTTTTCTCCAAAACTAAAATCACCTTTGAAAGGGAAGAGATCTCAAACTGTTGATGAAATTTAGGAAAATACAATGGGCAGCTGATGGCAATTGGGAGAATTATGTGAGGTCTCAAGGTGCCTACTTTGAAGGGGACTGGGATATCATTGTCTTATGTACAATGTTTCTTGTATCTTCTTCAATAAATATATTTTTCATATTGCATGGCTGGATACTTTCTGGATACACACACACACACACACACACACACACACACACATATATATATATATATATACTATATTATATATAGTGTAGAAGTGTATCAGCTGGCATCCTTAAGTTTGTCACTCATCAAAACTCTAAACTCAGTCAATAGGTTTGCAAAAAAAAATACAGATTAATTTAAAAGAATGCCTTCAGAAGAATTAAGTGGTAATTACAGTTTATTTAAATATAAATAAAATAAAATGATATCATATAATTTACTGATAACATTGCAAAAAAGCCTAAAACATACCAGTTTTGTGAACTGGTTTCACTCATTTCAACAAATTTCCTAGCCTACCCTTAAATTTCTGCAGCACATCTTTGAACATGACTTTCACAGTGCTATGATTTTGTTCTTCAATGACAAATATACAGCTTAATTTAAAATAGAAAGGGAAGGCATTATTCTCTAAAAGACAAAATGAAGGGATTTCAATGCAAATGTCAAGTTGCCTGTATGCAGGATATGAAGAGCTTTTAGTTTTGGATTTTCTTTTCTTTTTACAGATCCATTAATTAAAGATTATGTGTAATCTGTTACAAAAGTCACATCTGACTTTTTTGAGCAGTCCCATCTGTGGCATCTACAAGCCATACTAACATTAAATAGAAAGATAGGATCGCCGATTGCATGGTCTTGGAAAGAATCCAATATGCAATCCCAGAGGTGATTTTATTAATACAAATACAGCTGTAATAGGCTGCACACATGCCAGAGTTAGGTAACAGTTGAAAAGCTGAGGAAATGCTGTGAATTTTGGTGGGTGGGCTTATTAGGAAAAATTGGATTTGCCCACTCATTATAGAAAAATTTTGTAACCACCAGGTTAACAGACAAAATTTCAATGCATTTATATATTTTTTCAGCTTGCATTAACCAGCCAGATGTTTGCAATATTCATATTTATTGCGAACATAGAAATTTAAAATATTTAGCCAACATTTCACTTTCAGAAGTTTAGAGAAAATATTCATGTTGTATCCCTGGCAAGGAGCTTCTACTTTAATACTGTTGTTTTTCCTGCCATGTTTTACTACAAGCATCAATATTTAAACAACCATGCTCATTATGATAGGAAGGAGAAATTACTATTTGACATAGCACTCAAATCTCCACCTCAAAATGGTGTCTCTTTATTCTCTCTTTTAGATCAGCACAAATGCTTTACCACAGCACTATCCTCTATGAATAGCTATCCTTTTTTAGAGACACTGAATAACTTAAACCTAATTAAGGTGGTTAATCACCCTGGCTCATTTAATCCACTCACCTCCCTCTTCTCTCTCTGTCCTTCTCTCCCAACAGAAGTTCAGCAAAATTAAAAAGCTTGCCTTTTCCACCTGACATATTTCACTTAGCATGATACTCTAGCGTGCTATTCTGATTTCACTCATATGTGGGATATTAAACTAAAAGCAACAAATGAACACACAAGAAAAAAAGTGAACAAAAACTCATAGACACAGATATTAGCATGGTTGTTACCAGAGGGAAGGGGGTGGGAAGTAATAGACTAAAGGGGGTCAAACACATGGTGATGGAAGGAGATTTGACTTTGAGTGGGAAGCACAGTGAAATATACATACAACATATTATAGAATTGTACACTTGAAACCTGTACAATTTTGCTAATATCACCTTAATAAATCTATTTTTTTAAACTTGCACAGACCACACAATTACTGAACAGGAAAGTAAGGATTGAAATCCAGACACTTCGAAGTATTGAGTGAGCATTGTAGTTTTCTTTCTAAAGATGTCATTCACTTCCTTTCTCTTATGTACCTGTCACCTAGTTTGAGTTAGATTGACACACGCAGTCTCCAAGAGTGAGTTTGATAACTTACTGTGACAGAGCACTGAGTCTGGAAAAGTTGGCAAGGGGCTGCATATTTCCTGTCATGGAAAATGATCTTGTTTTTTTTTTCAGTGTTTTGGGGGGGCACTTTTAAAACATTTCAACCAGAGAATGGCAGTGGTCAGACTCTGACCTCAGTAGCAAGGGTCTGGCTGTAGTGTGTCAGGTGGAAATGAGGATGATCAGACCAAAATTTGGAGTGCTAGGACACAGGCTCTGGTAGAAGTGCAAATGAAGAATGGTAATAGTTTCATCAAACCCCAGGAATGAAGGAATTCGAGCCAGTAAGTATTTAGGAGGGGAAACAATAGACTCTGGTGATGGGATGCAGAGAAATTGATCATAAATAAAAATCCTATAATTATTGATATTTATGACCTCAACTCTTGCAATCTATTTACTCCCTTCTACTGCACATAGAACAAATCCTCATATGTTCTTCAGGAAGTCTTTGAATGGAAATTCATGATATTATTAGAATGGAGAATATATCAAAGTTCAAAATAGATTGGCATGCATTTTTTAATTCAGTCTTTAATAGCCTTTAATTTATAGATGGTCTCCCTACCTTAATACAAAGGAAAGGATGAAACTTTGTGTCAAACAGAATCAGGTGTATTTTCATAGTGCCTATTATGTTTGACAGGTAAAAAATGATGTTTTCCGAGTAAGGGAAGAGAAGTTCAGGTACATTGTGTCCCAAAATGACCTCTGCAGCCCAGGTGAACAATATTATATAAGTGTATTTTTGTACCTAATAAAGTAGAGAGATCCACTGGCACATTTTGCATTGTGGTGTGATTTGTAATTTCTCCCATAGAAGTCATTAGTGATCAGCCCACTTTGTTTTCTTCCATGGCAATCAACCTTTCTCTCTACCCACTCTTATTTTTCCCTAACATCGAGGCTGCTTAATCTCATGGTTCATCACTTTGTCCTTTAAGAACCAATCACTAATTTAGTCTTAACAGTGACTGTGACCTTTAACTTTTTAAAAATCCTAATAAACTTAGACTGTCATCATAGACACGTTAATTGTAATGTTCTTGCCTATAATTACCTGTTCACTGAGTAGCACTCTTAGACAATTTATCCTTGACTTGGAAAAAGGCTAGAGATGTTGCTGGGTGTTTTGTCAGTGCAGTTCTGGACTTGACTTTATCTTGTCTAGGCTAATTTACAACTTTGTAGGTCATGTAACATGTAGATTTGGGGCTAGTATAGGTAAAAATAATTTTGGTGCATATAACCAGACAATCCCGGGGATTAATATCTTCTTGCCCTCTTGGTTAATAACCAGTGCTGTAACTTACTCTGAGAAAACACCCTAGCTTCTCAAACACTTTTTGTATAGGTTTAAGCTTTTTCTAAGGCCCTTTATTAATAAATAGTTGGGTAAAATCTTGTAACTTGTGTTTACTCTCATATTTTATGAGAGTCATAATTATACCTTTTAAATTACATTTTAATATTACTTATTAAACTATAAACTCCATGAAAATATATACTGTGAACTTGGTGCCTTGTCAAATATCTCCAGCATTCATCCATTGATGCACATTAATCAAGAGATACATATATCTTAGTAGGTAAATGAATAAGTACATTAAGTATAATGTAAAATCAGAAATCTATTCAGCGTAGTATAGACTGTGCCAAAATACTGTTAATTCTGGGTATAACAGCATTCACTTCACAATACAATGAACATTCTGAAATCCATGATAAATATCAAGAACTCAACCTTCTTACTTATAATAAGTATAAAGCAAGAACATAACTGATGACTTGATGATGTACATATGAATAAAAAGAGAAACATAAGTTCTGTCCTTATTATTCAAACATTGAGAATCATCTATAGAAGAGTGAATATTAAGCCATTCATTAAATAGAATATTCTGTTCTATTAAAATGCTTGTTTTGGTGATATAAGTAAGCATATATAAGTTATGTATGTAATATAACTTTATGTGACATTGTGACACTTAAGTTGTAACAAGCTATTTAATAATATTGACTGGTAAAGTTGGTGCAAATTTAATAATTAACCTACGCAGAAAAAAGAAATTCAGAGTTAGTGCCTTATGTTTGAAATTCACAGAAGAGGAGATATATGCATATCCCCAATGAGTATATGAAAGTAGATGTGCAACCATACTTGTGATTAGAAATATTAAAATGCATACTTTTGTTTAAGAGTTTCACAAAATCTAGTTTTAGATTTGTTTACCAAACGTATAATATCCGCCCTGGCTGGTGTGGCTGTTGTGGACTGAGCACTGGCCTGAGAACCAAAGGGTCACCAGTTTGATTCCCAATCCGGGCACACGCCTGGGTTGCGGGCCAAGTCCCCAGTAATGGGCATACGAAAGGCAACCACACATGGGTGCTTCCCTCTCTCTTTCTCCTTCCCTTCCTCTCTGTTTAAAAATAAGTAAATAAAGAAAGCTCTATTTCAAAATAGAAATGACTTTTAAAAAAGAAAATCATAAAATATCCGACTCCTTATCTTCATCTAATATTGAAATTAACTGAACAGGGCTCACTATGTATGAATAAGACTCTGCAGAGACTGTGTGGAAAAGAGGCAGAAATGAGACACAATGCTGATTCTCAAGGTTCGCACCAGTGCAAAAGATAAGAAAACAGCACAACAAGGAAGCATGTGTCAGGGGTTCTATTGAAGAACAAGAAAATTATTGTGGAAGAGTATTAGAAAGAACATAGTATGGATTATTTCACTAATTTTTATGCCTGTATTTACTAAGACATTTCTTTTGAAGCTTTGAGAATCTAACATATTCTATAAAAGATAGGAAGCTGTCAAAGCCCACTGCATTCACAGAGGCAAAACTTATTTGTTTGTTTTGCACAATGTAATGTTTATCCTGTGTATTCTTTCTTTCTGCTCATTGGTCTGCTGGCACCATTCTACAGGAAAATGTGGAGTATATGAAAAAGGAGACTGACACTCTACCACTTTAAAATGCATATATTGTTTTTATTCAAAAGATAACCAGAATAACTTCTGAGTCACATAAGCAAATATTCTGCGTTAATTTGAAGCAGATTAACTGAGTTTTCAGGTCATGACATATTTTCTCAAAAAGGATTTTAGAATTTGTTGCCTCACACATTAAAGGTGTGTGTGTGTGTGTTTCTAGTTTTTTTTTTCTTCCTTCATTTTGAGAGAAAAACGAACAAGGTTGTGATAACAGGACCCTGGATAATTAACAAATTGGTCATTGAACTTTGTTGCCATGCTTCTACACATTTGGGAGAAGGCGGTCATGTTTTCATCAAAGCCACATAATGAGTGAACTGGGACTGCGTTCCGTCTGGATGAGCAGCCAGCTTTATAACAATCTTGGAAAAGCTTCCAGCTTTTTCGAAAAAAGCCTCAGGTACTTTTTTGCAAAACCCAGGGCTTTTCTAAGATTTGTTTTCTCAGATTGGTTTGTCTCAGAACCCATTTTTCTATAGCCTGTTACAAGACTTCAGGTGTTTCAAAGAGTCAGAATTAAGTTTGTTTTTGTCAGGTAACTTAGAAAACATGTCAACTAATAAATATTTATTTCAGTGTAGTGGTACACATTGTCATGAAATTACAGGAGGATTTTGAAATTTTTTATATACATAATATTGTATTTCTCAAAATATGATATTTTACAACTCATTTTCCATGAAGAACAAATTGGAAACAATTGCTGAGTAAAACTCATTTTCTAATTAATATTGTTAGATATACATATTGAAAAATATAATGGGAAAATAATTGTCTTTAACTCTATCTGTAATAGAAACTAGATGTAATAATGCAAAAAGTAAATTGCATACTTAAAGATAAAGTTCCATTTTTAATTGCTTGTTTTTTGTTTGTATTTTTTTTGTTTTTTTAATTTTTAGAAGTAACACCATACTGCTTTCCACAGTGGCTGAACCAATCTGCCTTCCCACCAATGGTGCAAAAAAGTTCCTCTTTCTCCACATCCTCACCAGCTGTTGTTGTTTGTTGATTTATTGATGATAACTTTTCTGACCAGTGTGAGGTGATATATCTCATTGTGGTTTTAATTTGCATTTCTGCAAATTAGAGACTGATTAGTGACTTTGAGCATCTTTTCACACGTCTAATGGACATCTTTCTGTCCTCTTCGGAGAAGCATCTGTTCAGGTCCTTTGCCTATTTTTAAATTGGATTATTTGTTTGTTTTTGATGTTGAATTTTGTAAGTTCTTCATAAATTTTGGACATTAACCTCTTATCAGATATATTGGCAAATATGCTCTCTCATTCAATTGGTTGTCTTTATTTTGTTAAAGGTTTCCTTTCCTGTGCAATTTTTTTTAGTTTGATGTATTCCCATCTGTTTACCTTTTTCTTTTGTTTCCCTATATTGAAGTGATATATCAGATAAAATATTGCTATAAGTAATGTCTGAGATTATACTGCCTAGTTTTCTTCTAGGATTTTTATGGTTTTGAGTCTAACATATAAGTATTTAATCTACTTTGAATTTATTCTTGTGTGTGGCATAAGAAAGTGGTCTAGTTTCATTTTTCTGAATATATCTGTCCAATTTTCCCAAAGCTATTTATTGAATAGACTGTCTTTAGCCCATTGTACATGCTTGCTTCCTGTGTTAATCATTAATTGACTATAAAGTCGTGGGTTTATTTCTTTATTATTCTGTTCCAGCAAATCCACTCCTGGGAACTTATTCGAAGAAATGCAAAACACTAATTTGGAAGGACTATAAGCAATCCTGTGTTCATTGCAGCATTATTTGCAATAGCCAAGATTTGGAAGCAGCCCAAGTATCCATCAGTAGATGAGTGGATAAAAGAACTATGGGACATTTACACAATAGAATACTACTCGCTTTTAAAAATGAAGAAAATTTTACCCTTTGTGAAAACATGGATCGACCTGAATAACATTATGCTAAGTGATATAAGACAGTCAGAAAAACATGAATACCACATGATTTTATCATATGTGGAATCTAACGAACAAACTGAATAAACAAGCAAAATAGAGACAGACTCATAGATAGAGAGCAGATGACAGCTTGGGTGGGAGGGTAGCTGGGGGTGGAAGAATTAAGCAAAAAGGAAAAAAGTTCTGGACATGAACAAAAGTGTGGTGATTGCAAGGGAGAGGAAATAAATAAATAAATAAATTTATTGATCGATAAATGGTAATGGGAAAAACATACTGAAATACATTTAAAAAATAAACATGTTGCTAGTCAAAAATAATGGCAGATAAGAACATAAAAATATATTCAATGCTGTTAGACATTAAAAAAATAAAAATTTAAAACAAATGAGATACTACTATAAGGTTATTGGAACTACTGAACATTTTTTTAGCTAAGGCTAAGTAAGAAACTCAACTCTAGAAGGATTTGGAGCATTTGAAACTCTTCACTTGCTTTTGGGACTGTAAGTAAAACATTTACTTTATAAAATATTTGTTTGGTAGAGTCTTGTAAAATTTTCTCCTATTTTTCTTATGATTTATGTATTACTACTTTTTAATTGAAGATTTATGTAAATGTACTTACGTGGAAATCAGAACATTTGTTATTTTTTGCATTTCAGACCTTTATCTGAGATAATCTTATCTTTTTTATATCCTTAATCAACATATTTTGTTATTCACTTTTCATTAAAATTATTTTTAAGGCATCTGCTTGATATTTTGGTTTAGTTATAAAATTGCTTTTAGGGATTAGAATTTTAGATCAAAATATTTTCTTAGTACAAGAAAGACATTATTCTAATGTCTTCTGGATATAATTTTTGCTGTTAGTAAATTGTTTCAATCTCAGTGCATTTTTGTAACTAATCTATGGCTGTTTTGTTGGCTTTCCCACTCTAATTTTACTTTACTGTCTTTTAGAATTCTGAATTTTATTCCAAGGCAATTTAGTTTCCTTGAGAATGTCTTGGGATTTCTGGATACGGGCTAGTTTGATCAGACAATTCTATAAGTTCCTTAGCCATTATGTTTCCAGTGAATATTAGTTCTTTTGTGGTGCTGAGAGAAACTAATTTCAAACAAACAGCACCTGTGGGGAGGTTTAAACATGGTGGCAGGGTTTTACTGGGGTTAAGAGAAATTACATACCCTCAAGACGCTGAGCTCAGGCAGGCTCTAGCAGCAGTTGCTCCAAAGCTTGTTAATACTCCATATACTTTCTTGATTCTTGATAGTGATCAAGGAGCCATTCAAACCATCAAACCCAACTTCCTGATCCTTCTTGGCTTGAGGTGGGCCTTCCCCCAGATCAATGTCTTTCTGGGACGTATGGGGGTTCCAGGCCCTCCATTCAATCTGATCACTTTTCTGGTTTTTCCCAGGCTAGGCCCTGTCTGTCCCTTTATGGTTCTTACTGCTCTTATACAAAAGTAAAAACTCCTCCCACTGTGCCATCTTGTTTTCTACTGGGCATGTCAAAAAGTTCTCTGATGTCATTTGGTTTCTATTGCGCATGTGGCCAGCGGAGGAATTTCCCAGTCTCCTCCCTCTCTATAACCTTGCGCCGGTGGGGGCACTCCTGGGGACGTTTCCTGTCCACTCTGAAAATTAAATCTTTTCAGCAGCAGGCCCCTGGAGTGTGTGAATTGAATCGGTCTGTAAATGGTACAGCTTCCTAGCAAGTATGCTGGAATGGCGTCCCAATATCTGATTCAGCTCCCGATTTTACCAAGTTTAGTATGTAATTCACTTTTCTCACTCTCTTATTAATAACTGCCTAGCTACTGATAACAAAAATTACATTATTGAATGTTTTTTCATTTTTCTCCATTCTATCCCAGATTTTCTTCAGAAACTCAATTATTTCTATGCAAGACCTTGTCATGCTGCCTTTCAAGTCTCCTAATCTCTGTCTCATACTGTATTTATTTTTGTTTCTCTGAGCTGCATTCTTGTTATAACAGTTTCCTAAGTACCTTTCACTCCTTATTTCTCTCTCTAGCTTTAATGTGATTTTTTGGACTACTCACTGAATTTCACATTTCACTTGCTTAATTATATAAATTCTATAAGGGCACTTCTATACTGTTTAGGTTTTTTACATGCTTCTTTTGTTATTTAAATTATCTTGATTTCAAGCTGAACTTTTAAAATTTAAATGATTGTGGACAAAAAAGGAGTCACAGCCCTGGCTGGTATGGCTCAGTGGATTGAGTGCTGGCCTGTGAACTGAAGGATTGCTGGTTCAATTCCCACTCAGAGCACAGGCCTGGGTTCTGTGTCAGGTTCCTCAATAGGGGGTGTACGAGAGGCAACCGCACACTGATGTTTCTCTCCCTCCCTCTCTTCCTCTCTCTAAAAGCAAATAAATGACATCTTTTTTAAAAAGGGGGGTCAAATAGTAAACTTGACAAGCTCAGGGGAGTACTGCATGGAGGCCTTCCAGATGCAGAGACCCAAAGTAACCACGCGGAATGGTTTGAAATTAAACTTTCTAACTAAAAATGGGTCACAGTGAGTACTCATGTCCTAGGGCAATATTTCTCCGTAACTTTAACTGAGCCTACCCCTTGTCTTTTTGCATCTAAGGTAACATACCTTTGGAATATCAAAGTGATTTCTTTCCCCCTTCCCCTCAAAGCACAGCCACAGCACCAGAGCAGAAACTACAAATCCCCTCATTGTTAGTATTGTCATGCTACTTTGGTTAACTATCCTATAAACACAAATGTAAAAGAATTGTGCGTAGTCATTTTACTTTTATCCATTCCTAGAGATGATCCTGTTTTGCTTTCTCCTGACTCCCTAACCTATCACCAATGAATTTCATGTAACCTTCCTTATGTCTTTTCCTTTGATTGTAAAGTATAAAATAAGGTGCAAAACTGTAATTCTCTGAAGCATTTTCTCAATCCATTGAGATTTTGCTTCCTGGCAATTGTCATCAGCTTGGTGCAAATAAACTCATAAAAATTCTTACAGGTTTGGATGCTTCTTACATAGTTGTCTTATATTCTGGATTTTATATATTTATTTAAATGTAGAATTCAATTCTGCTGTTTGTTAATTCTACTGTTTCCCACCAGAGGCATCGACTCCTGCACATTATTTTGAAAACTAATATTCCTTGAAGTTTCATGTTTGGGCAATATTTAAGGCCTAAATAGATTAATGGAGATTTTATCTTTCTGTCCTCTGGCAGCATCCTAAAACCAGGTTCATTTAAAATATTTTGCTTGATGAATTTTGGACAACACAGTGTCCTTTTGACCTATAAACCCACATGTATGCCAATTCTGATTATAAAATGTCAGCTTTTAAAAAAATGTATTTGAAATTATTATTCTGGATATCTAGTGCGACATGTTTTATTAAAGCACTTATATTTTTAATCTATTAAAACACACTCCCAAGAAGTAATGCAGTTTTATTCTGTCTCCAATTTTCACTCTCATTTTGTCATGTACACATTGAAATACAAACTGCTGTTTTAATTGCTGAAATTTTATAAGAAATAATTCAGAATTTTAAATTAATATTAAAATCTATCTATCTTTCTTCTCAATCTTATTCTGTTAATAATTGATGTAAAATCCTGTTCTACCAGAGAATAAATGGAAATTTATGAACAAAAGCTATAAATAATTAATTGAAATTATAAGCAAAAATCATTTCTATCAATATTGGTTAAAGGGATTTTCTATGTGACAGTGAGCTTGAAAGGATTATATCAACTAAATTAGCATAGAATCTATCAGCATTACATTTTTATTTTTTTAATTTATTGATTTCTAGAGAGAGAGAAGTGTTGATTTGTTTTTCCACTTACTTATGCACTCGTTGATTGCTTTGTGTATGTGCACAGACTGAGTATTGAACCCACAACCTTGGTGTATTGGGACAATGCTCTAACCAGCTGAGCTACCTGGCCAGTGCTTGGCATTATCTTTTCAAGAAAGCAAAGGATTGAATTATTTACAAGAAAGGATCAGTATTTACAAATAGTTATAAAACATACTAATAGATTAAAGGAGTACATTGTACATGTTAACAATTCAAACTGCATTTCTTTAAAACTTTAACTTATTCTAAAATGTAAAAGTATATATTTTTAAAGTAACAAATATAAGCTATATGCAATTAAATGTTGAATATATTTGTTCACATTGTTCTGGAAAAAGCATGCCTATAAGTTTCACAAGCACAAAATATGCAGAAGGTGTAGAATTTAGATTGAGGTAAAAACACCTTTGTATTCTGAGAATGCTAACAAATTTGCAATAATTTTGAAAGAAATCAGTTTATCGTTAGAGAATATAAAGATAAAAATGTCTACTAAAGTGTATTTTGAAAGGATAAAGCCAACACCATCTGCTATTGTAGCACCATTTGCCAGGTAGTCCTATGACTTGTTCAACATGACTGACATTTTACTTTTCTAAGTGTACATCCCAGGACTGGAACTACTGAAAAGCAAGAACAGACTGTGACTAAACACCCCCCACAGCTGCAGGCAAAAGATAACATTAGAGCAAACTACAGTTTATGCAAAACCACACAATGCCCCCAACACCCCAGGAGACAACAGTGACCTCCCTACCCTTTTATAATCTAATTATTATCCAATGAAATCTCAAAGCCTCACCCCTCATTGCTGGTGTATCTCTCCACACCAAGCACTTTTCCTCTCTTCGATAGTGAATTAAAACTTTACTCTCTGGTTTCTTCTTTTTTATGAATTCATTCACAGCTCAAGTCATCAACCACTCTAGCATTTTTGGTTTAAAAAAGTTGGCAAATTAGTAAAGTTTGAAGGTAAATAGAGCTGACTTAACAGTCTGAACTAGTGAATTTCATCAAGTTTCTTATTTAAGATTGTGTAGAAATTTTGCTTGTGTTGTTAATATCTGGATTCTAGAATAAATTTAATGTGATTAACTTCTACTAATTTGTTACACTTTTATTAAGAAACATGTGTTTGGATAAAATTTGTACATTTTCAAGCTGAAACTGAAAATCTAGATGTTTACTTCTAATTAGAATCAGAAAAATGACATGAGCAAATGTGCATAAGAGAAACATGTTATTTTTTAAATATTTTCAAAAGCAATATAGGGATTTTTGAAAAGGAAGCTGATGAAAAGGTTTATCTGAAATATTGAATTCTGAATGAATATTGTAGGATATTCTGTGAACAGTCACTACCTAATTGATTTTCCCAATTCAGTCTTAAAAGGAGCCTTGGGGCTAGTTTGTACCAGTAGCATTGCTTTATGGACCTAGAAGAATAAGTGTATAAAATATCACCAATTCCAAAGAATTCAAGTCACAAAGTGATACACAGATAAAGAAATGTATAGTATTTCATGCTTTAAAGATACAATTTTTAAAAAGTATCAAGTGTAAAAAATATTTTATACATTTTTTTCACCAAGCAATGTGGGACCTTTATTTTTAAGATGATTTCTGCATATATGGAATATAAAAATTATAAAAAATAAATACAAATGGAACTGATTACCAGGAGAAACAATGGAAAAACCTAACTGGTATTTGATGTGAATCCATAGGCATTAAAATTTCAAATCCAGCCAAGAAGTTTGTTACAATGTCGTTCGGATTTGCGTCTGACTGTTCTGAAATCTTTCTGTCAGCCCTGCTATTGCCCGAAAGGCTTGCAGTTAGCTGATAACATGAGACAAAAAATCATTCTCAAACTTTCTGATCTTGTTTTTACTATGCACAGTTTTAAAGCTTGTAAGTGAAAGTCATAATATATGTTGGCAGTTCAGCTCCTGGGTTAGCAGATTCAAAAGTAGAGATTTTTTGTGCAGGAAGTTATTCGAGGGATGCTGCCAGGATGAGAACTCAGTGGGAAAGGAAAGACAGTGAAGGGAGGGAAAATAGCACTGGGCCGCATCGGAGCCTCAACAGAGGCTGCAGCTGAGTCCACACAAAATTCTGGAGTTGCTATGACCCTTCACCACGTTGCCTTTCTGGAGTCAAAACAACAAGCGAAAAAAAAATGGAATAAGAATAAGAATAAGAATAAATAAGAATAAGAAAGAATAAGAATAAAAGAATAAGAATGGGGAGGGGAAGAGGAGAAGGAAAACAAGTCTTAAGTAGTCATGGGATCTGGCTGTCTCTGGAAAAGAAATATGACTTGGGTGAGGCATCTTGTCTCATCTACGGACAGCCTGGAGAAAGCTGGCCATTCATCTATGTGATCCAGCATTTGGGAGGGATGTTCTCCATTACTAAGGTAGTTTGGGGAGTCATCAGGGCATCCTCCATATTATCTGACGCTTATTATGAGCAATGGTCCTTCACTGCCCTAAGTGCTTCATATGTATATTTCATTTTATCCATAAGACATCTCTTAGTTCATGTCTGGGGCTCAGAAAATGAATAAACTTGACCAAGTTGCTAGAAAATAGGTAGTACAGCTAGAATATTGGAGTTTCTATAAAGAGCCAACACTTACATACTTTAGAACTATGCCTTTTACAAGTTTAGAAAACATTTTTTTTAATTAGTCTACTTTCTATTACTTCTGTCCATAGTAATATACACATAGAGAGAACTAGGTCATAATGAGAACTTTAAAAAATTTCCCCATGTATTGAGTCCATGGATAATTGAAACTCCCAAGTTCAAACCAGGGAGTGAGCATTGTGTGATGTGACAGTGCTTGATTAGCAAAACCTGGCAGCTTTGATTTGAATCTCACACCTGGTTTTGATCGTCTCTTAACTTCATTCCATTTCTTTTAGTGTAAATCAGCAATACTATTTTGTTCCTGACCCCAAATTTCGCTCCAAAGTAAAAGCTGATGTAAGTGAAAGTATAAAAACTGTAAGTTATTTAAAGAAAATAAAGTAGACTTATTATTATGGTTATTGATTTGGTTAAAATATTTTTATGATTTGTCCTTTTGCCCAGGCTCTTTCTAAAAGGTCACAGCAGCACACGTTGTCTGGAGTGAAGTGTTGAAACCCTCTCTGTGTGAACTGGTCCTTGCCTGGTGCACTCAGTCTGTTTCACACAGGGCGGGATTGTGCACCTAACCATTTCACACGTTGCCGCCTGCCTGTTCTCTCTCTATGGGCACTTGTATTTAAAACTTTTTAGATTCATTATCTCTACCCAGTTATAGCTTAGATTCCAGAAAACAGTATTCTTATCTAATAGTATGCATACTCTCTACAAAATTATATTCACAAAACAATGATTTAAAATTTTGCTTCTGACTTTTACACTGAGTTGATGTGCTTATTAAAAAATGTCTTCAGCATTAATTAAATTGCAAATGCTGGTAACAGAAAGGTTTCAATATTTTGTTGTGATTCTCAAACTTTGTAGGAAGACCTGAGTGAGAAATCTTCCTCATTTAGTTTAGAAAAAATAATGTTATCATGTGGTATTTAAAATACTTGCTTTTATTCACAGGAACTGTGTGATCTTTACTCTTACTCTTGCTTTTGGTACACAGTATTTCAAATCATTATGTTCAATATTTATGCTATAAAGTGCATTTAGCCTCTTCTCATGTATTTGAGATACTTATCATAAATTATCTCATTCAGAAAGAAGGGAAGAGAGAGAGGAAGATGGAGGAAGGAAAAAGAGGAGGAAGGAAATGAAGAAGAAAGGAAGGGATGCATCATTACTTTAATATGAACGCATGCTCTTTTTGGTAGTACACTTAATCATCCTTTTTTAAAAAACAACTTTTTACTATGAATGATTAACTGTAACTGATTTCACAGACTTAAAAAGACTGCTCTAATTAATAATGTTGAAGGGAAATTTGTAGAATATTTGCTCAATGCTACATATTTCGCCCAGAAAGTTTTAATAATTTGTCCAAGACCACTAGCATAGCTTACTAATTTTCAAGTGAGAAATAAACTCTGCAGCCTTAGATGATTTCCAGGCTGGATTTCTTTCTGCTATTCACTCCAACAGTCTTTAAATTTACACAGCTTTTATCAACTTCTCTGGGTCTCATTTATACCCAGAATCACTGCTATATGGATGTTTTATGATTAATCTGGTTTTCATACTCACTTTCTCAAGTGAAAAGGCAAATTCAAATTGGTAAATATTGACTTTTCACTCTCACAGAGCAGTAAAGAAGAACTCTACTATCATCACTGGAAACATTTTATTTGTTTGAGAGTCATGTTTTTATGTATGAGGTACTAAATTTATTGCAAAGTTACATCCTTTTTAGTGAGTTAATCATCTGTGACATAAATTACTGATTAGCAATCTTTAGAAATAATCTTAAATATGTAATATATAGTGATGCTGTTGAAGTTATATTGATCACTATGTTGGTAAAACAGAATTCACCCATAACATTTAATTGACTTTAAAGCATGTACTGTATATACATCACCTATTTTTTTTGCAGAGT